>JBAKBP010029723.1:0-26753 GCA_037953745.1 Lithodes maja | reverse complement strand
GTCACAAATATCGTTCATCAGGTTCTGAAACGTGGCAGGTGCGTTCTTAAGCCCATAAGGCATTACGTTACATTGGTAGGTCTTGCCATCTACCACAAAACCACAAACTTGCTTAGCTCGGTCCGACAGGGGTACTTGCCAGTAGCCTTTTACAAGATCAATTTTAGTAAGGTACTTTGCATTCCCTATCTTGTCCACGCTGTCGTCAACTCGAGGCAAAGGGTAAGGGTTGGTAGTGGTCAAGCCATTTAGCCTACGAAAATCTATGCAGAACCGCACCTTGCCGTCAGGTTTTGGCTGCAACGTGACGGGTGATGTCCACTTCACATAACCTTCAGTGATCATCCCTCTCTCAACCATGTACTTTAACTCCTCCCGTAAAGCTGGCAACTTTACCGGGGGCACACGGTAGGGCACTGACTTGAAGGGCACATTATCACCGACGTCCACGTCGTGCGTTACCTGAGTAGTGAGACCTGGGTGTTCGGCGAAAACAGAGGGGTATGACCTGAACAGGCCTAGGACAGCAGCACCCTGGTGCTCAGGCAGGTGACTTACAGCTTGCCTAGCCTCTTGTTCAGTATTCCCCGCCCACTGTTCCGCGGAAATGACACAGTCCCAGCTATCCTCCTCAGCAGCATGACTGTCCCCACCTCCTTCTCCACCCTGGCCGCTGCAGGCCAGCACAGGGACAGTGAGAGGCTCTGAGGGGCGTCTCACATACTCTTTCATGAGGTTAACATGACATAACTGATGTTTTTTTCTACGGTCAGGTGTTGCAACGAGATAATCAAGGTCGGACAGTTTCTTAGCCACCACATACGGCCCAATAAACTTGGCAGAAAGGGGGTGTCCAGGCAAAGGTAAAAGCAACATTACCTCCTGACCCACCGAAAACTCCCGAAGCTTCACCTTGGCGTCATACTGGTGCTTCATGACCGCCTGTGCATTAACCAAGTTATTACCTGCCGCTGCCATGCAACCTATAAGTCTCTCCCGGCTCTCAAAGATATATTTAAGTACAGACCCCGGCTTCTCTTCGCCCTCCCAGATCTCTTTCACCATACTTAAAGGTCCTCTCACATTATGGCCAAAGACTAGTTGATTTGGACTGAACCCCAGGCTCTCTCCTGGGACTTCACGTGCAGCGAACAGAACATACGGCAGACCCAAATCCCAATCAGTGTCATGTTCTGCACAGTAACAGCGTAGCATACTCTTCAGGGTCGAGTGCCACCGCTCCAAGACTCCCTGACTCTCGGGATGGTAGGCTGACGACACTACAGAACATATACCGTGCACAACTGAAGGGTTTGCTTGAACAATTTGGATGTAAAATTGCTCCCCTGGTCTGACTGCACCTCACGTGGAAATCCATAACGGGAACAGAACAATAATAAGTTTTTAACAACTGCCTTTGCCGAGCCGTTTCTCATGGGGTATGCGTCCGGGTATCTCGTAGCCACATCCATGATTGTCAACAGGAATTTATTGCCACTACTAGTAGGCGGGAAAGGGCCAACCAAATCTACTACAACTTTGCTGAACGGAGGCCCGGTGACAGGTATGGCAAACAAAGGTGCCTTCGGGATTGTCTGGTTAGGCTTCCCCGTTGTCTGGCAGGTCGCACACCCAGCCACCCATGCACAGACATCAGCCTTGACCCCAGGCCACCAGAAAAACCTGCCCAATGCCGCCAATGTTTTTGTTACCCCCAAATGACCCGCCACCGGCACATCATGCGCCAGACACAATAAGGACTCTCTATACTTATTTGGAACAACCACCTGGTCTACTACCCTCGCACCGCCCTCCCACTTCGATTTGGGGTCTAGAAATCTGCGGTACAATATCCTGTTGAGCCTAAAGAAATCTCCCGGCTTCGCATCCCCATCTTCCTCCAACTCTATGGCACCATTGCTATAACGAGCTAGGCTAGCGTCTTGCAGCTGCTGCTCACTAATGTCCCTGGGCGTCAATGCATCAAGATGGTTTTGTAATAAGACATTACCCCGGCTAGTAGGCTCTACTGCCTTAGTGGCTCTCGCTACAGCTCTTGCCTCACGCGAAGTCTTACCCAACTCTGCCTTGTTACACACCATATCTGGGCCAGAGTCAACTCCCGTGTTTATTATAGGTCCAAGTACCGAATCACCGAGAAGTGCAGCAGAATCAATGTCCCTTTTCCTGCCCTTAGCAACCTTCTCCTGATCCTTCCTCCACTGTCCCCGAGGTTGAGTGCTAGGCTGTGCAGGAGCCGCAGAGCGAGATCGGGTTACCACACAGGCCATCTCATCCTGTTGGCACCTCCCAACCCATTCCCGATTCTCACCATCCACGTCGGCCGCCCTCTCGGCAACGACTAAGGGTGGAGTCCCGGAAGTGGGCACCGCAAAGTCGTTGCCGAGAAGAAGGTCGACGCCCTCAACTGGCAAACACTCAACGATCCCTACATCCAGCTCCCTGCACACCTCTCCCACTCTCAACTCCAACCTCACAAGTGGGTATGACCTCGTAGCATTTATACCCTGCACCACAACAACTCTGGCCGCATTTATCGGTTTCCCTGTGAAGTTCCTCAACAAAGTTTGCGAAGCCCCCGTATCCCTCAGCAAGTCAACCCTCCGTAGTTCACTCCCCCAGCTCACAAACCCGTGCCCCCGATGGCTACAGAAAGTGTCCCGGACAGGTGTCGAGCCTTCCGTACGCTTCTTTACCGCGTGTGCCTCAGCTGCTGACAACCTACCCCGGGCAGTTGCTGCAGCCTTCAGAGACACACCGATACTGTGAACCAATGACACCGGCTTAGCGGGAGTGTTACTAGGGCACTCACGTGAATAATGGCCTAGCTTCTGACATTTGTAACATTTCACATCCCCAATGGGCTTCTTCCCTTGTGCGGGCGAAGAAGGGGCCTGACCTTTAGTAAACGGGAGAGGCTTGTGTTTGTAGGTGTTATTAGGTGCAATGCATTTAGTGTGGTTATGTGTGTCATAGGATTTGTTATTATCAAAAACTCTGGTGGGTGGGGTATAGCGCCCCTTCTGCCCTGACTCAGCCCTCTGAGCGGCACCGCAACCACGAATCAATGATAATCTGAGGTCTGCCATCTTGGCAGCCTCCTCTACTGTCTTGGGACATTTTTCCTTAATGTTCAGCGTTAGATCGGTTCCAGTACATTTGTAAAACTGTTCCAGATAGAAAAGTTGCTTAATTTCCTCAGCCGACTCTGCGTGCTCGGACCGAAACCAGTTATTACCTGCATCTGTTAAGTCCCGTGCGTGCTCCATAAAACTGACGTCGCTCTTCTTATTCACGCCACGGAACTTCAATCTATAAGTTTCGGGTTGCAGTTCGTAGGCCCGGAGCACAGCCTCCTTCACCAGTCCATACACGACACTCTCGTCCAGTGACAGTGCATCGTAGGCTTTCAACCCCTTACCCACTAGACGTGATGAAACTAATGCTGCCCATTTAACCTCCGGCCAGTCATACTCACGACACTTCTTTTCGAAACGAGCAAAAAACTCAGTCACTGCTGTCTCATCAAATGCGGGTACTAACTTAATTAAATGCGAAAGTGAGTCTGTAACCCGGTGCCCACCACCGAGATGACGCCCCGTGGTCTCTACTCTAGACTTCTCGACATCCATTTCAGCCTGGTACCTGGTTGCATCCTGATTGGCTTGGATTCTAGCAACCTCTATGCGTTCTATACTAGCCTGTTGTATCTGAGTCTCCTGCAGCTTAAACTTAGCTAGTTCTAGCTGAAATAACATCTCAGGAGACAGGCCTGGGGGGGGAGAGCACAAAATGGGGGATCCACACCGAGACGTGTTTACGGGTAAGCCAGCTTGCCCTTGAGAACCCTCCTGCTGCATCGTGCTAAGACTCGCTGGCTGAGGGCCCAGCTCAGGGGTAGAGTGGAATGGAGGCTTGGAGGGAACCCCCCAAGACCCCACTCCACCCACCGCCCCATCGCCATCACCCAACAAACATGCCACCAAATTCTTCTTGGGCCAACTGTCAGGACAGTCCCTCCCCAAAACCGTGGCTAAACAGCGAAGACCGTAACAATCAATAGCCTGCAGGCGCTGTTCGGTCAAAGGTGTCTGCAAAAATGCCCGGGCATCCCTCTCTCCACTTATAACACTCCCCTCCCCAAACATCTGTTGTACTTGCTGGTTACTAGGCTGTACCGTGTTATCCTCCCCCGTAAATGATGAGTCATTAGACATAGTGCTGGTTATACAATTGCTGTTCATAAAAAAAAAGAAGTGCTTATTACTAATTGCAGTCTCGACTCACAAAATGTTAAAGATGCTTGAATGACTCTACTCTAGACACCCCCAACGAAACAATCTGCAAGTCCACCAATACAATAATGACACAATAAAAATTCCTCCAATATGCAAGAAAATTCTAGCCAGCTCTACTAGGTAGCATAGAATAGTTCTCCAAAAAACATGTGATAGGATACTACTGAATCTTGTGCAAGGTCGCCATTTTGTTACGGCTGGATCGGCAATACATATTCGGGATTCTTGATCGTAGGACAGAAATGGCTTATGTGACAACGACACGCTCGATTCCAGTCCCAAATACTATATGCTCCAGACAACAAAAGCACCAACGCCCTACAGAGTTATCGTCTACGGTAACGAGGTACCTTAACTCGGCGAAAGTGTACAACAGGAGTAGGCTATGAGGCTAAACTCCCTCAGACATTTATAGGTTACGTTATTACTAAAGAAATGCAATACTCAAGAAACTACGTTAATATTAAGCCTCTAATAATGTAGAATAGAAGCAGGCTAAAGGTATGACAGTGAAATGCTAAATGACAAATGTACACGCCTACTTGAAAGCGCGTGCACTAGAATAACTGTCCCCTACTAACATGCACTAGCATGTAGCATACAAGATGTTCATGATCCAGTAGATACCTAATAATACACATGGAAGGAACATAAACAGTAGTCACTTATTGTAATAATGAATCTATACTTGGAATAACTAAAAGGTTGCAGGCAACAGTACTGCGCCGGTAGCCTACTACCGCATAGGCTACTTCGCTTCTCTCACTCTGTCTCCCCTCTGAGTCTGTATGCGCCCTACGCAACAGAACTCCGGACACAGCAGCAAAACGACAGTGCAGTTAATTGATACATGAAAGTATTAATAGTGTTGTCTTGTGTGTGAGTAATGTGTATTGTAAAGTGTTACATACATAAACTTAAAGAGAGCTGCAATGCATAGTAAAATAAAGATATCACCCACTCATCATCCCCATGTGTTCTAGCTAGCAGGCCAAGTCACAGGAACAACGAGTCCCAGCACCGAAAGCGAGAACCCAGGAAAAGACTGCAGAGAACACAAGGACAGATAAATTACGTTACTCTACTATACCGGCACTACGAGCGAGCTGTAGTCTCTGGTACTGCACTCGCTCCTGGCTCGGTAGGCAAATCAAGGCTAAGTCCTCGCCCCTCTACAGACAACTCCTGGGCATGGTCGGGCTCTTACACATGGCACTAGTCTAGTCACAAATTGGATGATGAGCTGGGCATATAACTCGTGAACATGTAGAACGTTCACCAACTATCCTCATCAAGAAGATCGCTGTTCACATTAACCCCTTAAATCTAATACATGTAAATATATGCTTGTCCTAAGAGTAATACGAGAGGTGAGTGCTGAAACTCCTTTAGGACCTCAAGGGAAGGGTATGCATTTAAATAGAGAGAAGAATGAAATGAGAGTAATGTCGTCAGAGAGAAAGAGTGCAACCGTGAGAAATTGGGAGAGAGGGCAAGGGATGTTAGAATCTCAAAGGTTCTAGGCAACCTGGTCATAGAGCACACAGCGAGCCTCCAGGCAATGTGCTGTACGACAACATGGGCAGCCCAGGCAGCATAGGCAGGCGGCAATGTACTACCAACCCTGTCGCACCTAGCTATAAGCGCAGGGCTGCCAACCGGTCCATACGTCTGGCAACCACCACTCCGGCAGCGTGGCGCACCGCTACCCTCTCGCTCTGAAGTCTAACTCACTCTCTCTCTCTGAATTCCCACTGTCTTATCTATCAACTTCTCTATTGATACTACATATTAAATGGAAGGTCTCGACATGGCTTAAAACAAAACCCACCACTGGTTAGCAAATGACGAGACCTTTGCAGAGATACAAAGAACATAGTTATACGTTGTCACACTCAATATAAGCAGCCAGCACGGTACAACGCGGTACACGCACCGTGACGGTACAGTGGAGTACCAAGGAGTACAATCAGGTTGCGTTGCCACGCACTGGGCGTCACAATAGATACATTAGATACAAGGTGACATAGATAAACGAGGGAAACACGACTTAACGTACGATAGATAAATAGATAGATACATTAGATACAAGGTGACATAGATAAACGAGGGGAAACACGACTTAACGTACGATAGATAAATAGATAGATACATTAGATACAAGGTGACATAGATAAACGAGGGGAAACATGACTTAACGTACGATAGATAAATAGATAGATACATTAGATACAAGGTGACATAGATAAACGAGGGGAAACACGACTTAACGTACGATAGATAAATAGATAGATACATTAGATACAAGGTGACATAGATAAACGAGGGGAAACACGACTTAACGTACGATAGATAAATAGATAGATACAAGGTGACATAGATAAACGAGGGGAAACACGACTTAACGTACGATAGATAAATAGATAGATACATTAGATACAAGGTGACATAGATAAACGAGGGGAAACACGACTTAACGTACGATAGATAAATAGATAGATACATTAGATACAAGGTGACATAGATAAACGAGGGGAAACACGACTTAACGTACGATAGATAAATAGATAGATACAAGGTGACATAGATAAACGAGGGGAAACACGACTTAACGTACGTGGTCTGAGTACCGAGCAAATGGCCCAAATACTATAAAAGACGTACCCTTGTCCAACCTAATTCCCAAGGTTTAGAGCCAGCCTTTATCTCGCAGACTCTACCACCATGGCAATCACCGCTTTTAAAGTTGGAACTCTGACAAAATAGATAGTTGACTTTTCTCCCTCACGTTTAGTCCCATTAGTTTTCAGATTTTAAGATGTTTGGCCCATCAGTTTGGCGATTTTAAGACCTTTCGCCCCATTTCTTTGTCAATATTAAGACTTTTCGTGTCATTTAGGTGTCAATGTTTTCCTGGCGAGCGATAGCGAGCCTGTAATTTAAGAGGAACGGGTCTTTGGTATTATTATTATTATTATTATTATTTTTTTTTTTAAAGTTTAGAGCAGGGCATTATCTCACATGCCCTGCCACCATGGCAATCACCGAGCTGGCTGGTTTTAAAGTCGGGACTCTTAATTCTTTTTTCGATCACATTTAGAGTCAATCTGGTCACATTAAGCGGAACCTTTCTCTAATTTCCCCACACCCAACATCAACTTAACGTAATCTAACGTAACTTGATCAAATACCTAACTTAATTAACAAAATTCAAGCTAAACTAACTTTACTTAAAAATTACCTTACCTAACCTAACTTAACATCACCATATTTTAACCTTAATTTAGCTAACATTGGTGTATCTAAATTTAGTATCATATACCCTAACCTAATTTGACCTGTCTTTCCTATATTAACCTAATCTAACCAAATATATTGTAAGGTATGGCAATAATTTGTTGTACTTTTAAGAGTGGTGCTATAAAGACGTAAAATATAGGAATTTTTCCAACCATATTATCCATGAGATGAAGAATCCATATATCCCACCACTATCACTATAAATATCAACACACACACTGTACAGCCAAAACACCATCGCCACCACCATCTTTCCTACCTCCACCATCACTTACACCACCACCACCACCATTAAACCACCATCCTCCCCACCATCTATTCCACTCAGCTGATAACTCCCGCACGTGTCAATCGCTATCCTTATCTTCCACAGCTTTTCCTCTCCCTCCCTCAAGAGCTGTTCTCGTTCATGTCACACTTAGGGATACCTTCTGCAACTATAGTCCATTCAGTATTAGTAGGCCAGAAATCGTGTCCCCTCTAACCTCGGTAACTCAAAAAAGGGCTAGAGCATAATTATGGGCTGCAAATGTCCACACCTTATTCCCTGGCTGACTCTTCCCAAATGATAGAAACATGAACTCGATTACTCAAGTACTTTTTTTAAATATAGAGTAGAAGAGAGAGAAGACTATATAAGAGAAGATAAGAGAATAGAGAGGAGAGAAAACAGTAGAGGAGAGAGGAGAGAAAAAAGTAGAAGAGAGAGGAGAAGAGAGAAGAGAAGATAATAGAATAGAGAGGAGATAAATGAAGAAAACAGAAGAAGAGAGATAAATGAGAAGGAAATGGAAGAAATAAGAAGTGAGGAGATGAAAGAACATAGATAAAAGGGAAGCAATGGATAGTAAAGGAGTGATGACCGCAGCTCCCAGTGTTATGAACAGAGAGAGAGAGAGAGAGAGAGAGAGAGAGAGAGAGAGAGAGAGAGAGAGAGAGAGAGAGAGAGAGTCACAATTATAGTAGCCTAATCAACTATAATAATGTTCTTTTCAGCTGACGAGAAATATTGAATCCCTTAGCAGCTAATTTCTTGATACCTACTGCACAAATATGAAACTGCTGTCTCTGCATCATATTTAGACCAGGTTTATACAATTAACACCATATTTCACTACAAAATCTTCAACACAACTGAGAAATCTTGATGGGAACTTTGCAATGTACCGTCAGTTGAAAAGAAACAGACTATAGATGTATGTGTTTGTGATTTTTTTTCTCGTTCGGGCTCTGTCTCGAGTCGGCCACCCTCAGCAAAAATAAATAAATAAATAAATAAATAAATAAAATAAAAAAATAACATGGGATATGTACCAGAGTATATACTGTAGATAGACAGACAGACAGACATATATATATATATATATATATATATATATACTGTATATATATATATATATATATATATATATATATATATATATATATAGATAGATAGATAGATAGATATATAGAACATAATCAACTCACGCCTCCTGTACTTAACTTCAACAGTATTAGTATTCATGCCACCTCCCATCGCCTCATTTGGTTTACTGTGGGGGGGGGGGGGGGAGAGCTCAGAATAGCAAAGTCTCTAGATTTTCAGGATTCCTTAGCATTGAGCCGCAAAGGGAAAGCTCCTTTTATATGAATGTAAATCTTGGGTAGATGCAGACACAAATAAACGCATCCCCACAAAAATACCTACATACACAAAAACCCAACCATTCACAACAACCAAAACAAACACAACAGCCACAACAAAAACACAACATGCACACACCAAACACAAAAACAAACACAATATCAAGAACAACACCAAAACACATATACAACAAAAACAACAACACAATAATAACATCTACAAAAATAACATATACAGCAACAAAAACAACAACACAATAACAACATCCTCAACAACAAAAACAACAACGCAATAACATCTACAACAACAACACATATATAACAAGACAAAAACATATACAACAAAAACAACACACAATCAACATCCACAACAAGCAAATCATAAACAACAAAAACAACATCCCCAAAGAACAGCAACACCACCAACAACAATAACAAGGACAACAAGAGCAGAAGAACACCACTTGCATCACCACTACGGTTACGAGCAACAAACTGCACTATCATCGGCGGCAGTCTGAGAGGATTAAAGTACTTACGATATTAACATGGAGAGAGTGGCAGGTAATAGCTTTTGAAGTAGAACACACACACACACACACACACACACACACACACACACACACACACACACACACACACACACACACACACACACACACACACACACACACACTCACACACACACACTCACTCACTCACACACACACACACACACACACACACACACACAGACACTCACTCAGACTCGGCCTCCCTCTTTCACATTCACTATCTCACTCACTCTTACTCTCACACTCTCTCTCTGTTGTTCAATTTCATCCATTGTTGACAACTCTATCATATTTCACAATCCACAGTTGCTCGCTCGCTCTCGCTCTCTCTCTCTCTCTCTCTCACTTTCTTTCACACATACTAGCAGAGATACTAACAATATCACACAGCCACAATCAAACACACATAGCAAATACACACAACCACCCACCCACACACTTACACACACACACTTACGCACACACACACACACACACACACACACACACACACACACACACACACTACACCCCCACGCGCGCGCGCACACACTCACTCACTCACACACTTTATTTCTCTTGTTGACATCTCCATCCTATTACCCAGCCTAGGCCTCTATTTTTCTGCCCACAACATATTTTACTCTTAAGGGGAGACTGACCGTTTGTTTGGTCTATTAATTCATTTATTCATATATGTTGTTAGTTTCCTCCCTAGACCTCCATCAAGCTTAGAAAAACACCCCCTAGACCCCCCTTCAAGATAAATTTGTAAATTTTTCGGTAGAAATTTTTTCAGGCCGAAGGCCAGTTTCTCTTAAAATTGCAGGCTCGCTATCGCTCGCCAGGGAAAAATCGACACCTAAATGGCACAAAAAGTTTTAAAATTGAAAATGCAATGGGGCGAAAGGTGTTAACATTGCCAAACTAATGGGCCGAACGTCTTATAATCTCAAAACTAGTGGGGCTATACATTAGGGAGAAGGGGGTCCAGAAAAACGGTCTGCCTCCCCTTAAATTGGATTTGCATAATGCTCCTCTCTAGCCATGATTTGTTGCGGGATTTCTTCAAGGGGCGATGGGCTGGTTTTTCGGGACACCCTTCTCCCTCATGCTTAGCCCCTTTACTTTTCAGATTTTAAGACGTTCGGCCCATTAGTTTGGCGATTTTAGTATCTTTCGCCCCATTTCTTCGTCAATATTAAGACCTTTCGTGCCCTTTAGGTGTCGTTTTTTTCATGGTGAGCGATAGCGAGCCTGTAATTGTGGAGGAACCGGCCTTCGGCCGTGACATTTTTCTACCGAAAAATTTACAAATTAATCTCGAAGGGGGATCTAATGGATTTTTTTTTTTTTTTTTTTTCCCTTTTTGAAAGTTTGATGAGGTCTAGGGAGGAAACTAATAAAATAATACATAAATGAAAAAAATCGACCAAAACATATTCATACATTTATTAGTTTCCTCCCTAGACCTCCATAAAACTTAAAACAAAAAATCCATTAGATCCCCTGCGTGTTTAATAAAAAATAATGTTTGATTCTGGGCAAATGGCTGGACGAACATGGAATTTACGACCATGTATGGATGGTGTTGGGCGAGAGAAATCGAATGGCACCAGGTAGAATGGCACCAGGTAGAATTAGTTTGGGCTACAGAAGATTTTAAAGTTGAAAAAAAAATGCAAATTTCCGGCGTTTCTGGAGGTCGAATAAAAATCGAAATCCCAAAGTAATGATCCGATTTGAATTTTGTTTGTGCCATTGGATTCAGCGGGTGAAAGTATACTTGTGGTAGAAAATTGTTCAAAATCCATACATAAAAAACCCGTCCACGGGTGATTTAGAAGTTTTCAAAATCAAAATTAGGCCTATTGGCCCTACAAAATGGTCTAAATCCAAAAATGCATATACCATTGGAATCGCAACGACGAGATATACCCATGAAAACACAAAATTCGAACATGACCTGCCAAGGTACTCACTCACTCACTCACTCTCACTCTCTCTCTCTGCCCGCTGGTTTCATCTCTCGCTGAACCTTCATTAAATCTGGTAAACTCTTCTTAATTAAAGTTCACCAAAGTTTGAGCATAAATCACACACACACCACACACGCACACGCACGCACACAGACACACACAACATTTGGTTCCTGCTCTCTCTCACACACACAGCGCTCGGTTCCTGTACACATACACACTCAGAAACCACTTACTTCCTGCACACACAATAAACACACACACACACACCACTTGATCACTGAAGTCCTCTCTCTCTCACTCACACACTCTCTCTCTCTCACACACACACACACACACACACGCACACCGCTTTGCTTCATACTGCATTGTCTGTCTGCGTCTCTCTCTCTCTCTCTCTCTCTCTCTCTCTCTCTCTCTCTCATTACCCGCCTCGTCTATTGCAGTCACCATCACCCACAGTCTGAAGCAAAGCGGTGTGCGTGAGTGTGTGTGTGAGAGAGTGTGTGAGTGAGAGAATTGCAAAGAAACCCAATTGTGACCCAGCCTGCATTAACCCCTTCCGTACCGGCGACGTCTTTTTAATATTATTCTAGCTATATTTAGACAATTGTGTGCAGCTTAAGAAGGTTCTGGGGTAGTAAAACTGGTGAAGGGAGATAGTTCGAAGCCTGTTAATTGCGGAGGCCCTTTTTAAACTGAATAAAATCGGCCAATCATAGCTGAAATCCAATACAGAATACGTCGTCGGTACATAAGTGGTTAAGGGGAAGGTGGCTGCTCTGTTTCCCTAACGTTTAGTCCCATTAGTTTGGAGATTTATATTAACGTTCGTTCTATTAGTTTGGCAATTTTAAGACCTGTCGCCCCATTTTTTTGTCAATATTAAGACCTTTCGTGCCATATAGGTGTCGATATTTTTCCTGGTAAGCGATAGCGAGCCTGTTAGTTTGGGACATTTGTCTACCGAAAAATGTACACATTAATCTGGAAGGGGAATATTGAGGATGTTTTTTTTAAGCTTGGTGGAGTCCTAGGGGAAAACTAAAACCATAATAAATAAATAAATAAACCATAATAAATAAACCATAATAAATAAACCGTAATAAATAAACCATAATAAATAAACCGTAATAAATAAACCGTACCCCGTCTCCTAGTCTGGTTCCCGCAATAACCCCTTCTGTACAGGTGACGTCTTTTTTTAACTTTATTATGCCTACCGTTTGACGATTGTATTCAGTTTATAAACGGTCTCCAGCAATAAACAAGCTTCGAGCATTCTCATTCCACCCCGTTTTACTACCACAGATCTTTCTTAAACTGCACACAATTATCTAAATGTAGCTTGAATATAACTAAAAAGACATCACCCGTACATAAGATATCACCCGTACATAAGACATCACCCGTACAGAAGACATCACCCGTACAGAAGATATCACTCGTACAGAAGATATCACCCGTACATAAGACATCACCCGTACAGAAGACATCACCCGTACAGAAGACATCACCCGTACAGAAGACATCACCCGTACAGAAGACATCACCCGTACAGATGACATCACCCGTACAGAAGACATCACCCGTACAGAAGATATCACCCGTACATAAGACATCACCCGTACAGAAGACATCACCCGTACAGAAGACATCACCCGTACAGAAGATATCACCCGTACAGAAGACATCACCCGTACAGAAGACATCACCCGTACAGAAGACATCACCCGTACAGAAGACATCACCCGTACAAAAGACATCACCCGTACAGAAGACATCACCCGTACAGAAGACATCACCCGTACAGAAGACATCACCCGTACAGAAGGTTTTGGGGTATTTTTTGTTTTGTTTTTATATTTAAACTGTTGCTCCTGATTTTAAGGGGAGATATTCATATATTTGTTTATGTATTTATCTATCTTTATGCCCTTGTATTATATGTAATTATTTCTACCATATACAGTGTATTATATATGGTTTATTACATATCCACAATACAAAAAAACTGTTGTATGCACGAACTAAAATACAGTTCGTCGCAAAATTCATTGCATAATTTTACAAATTTCCCCTTGATGAAGCTTTCCCATAAAATGTACATCTTGATCACCTTTTACAGTAATACTCGTTGGCAATCTTTAATGTCGTTAATTTCTTTAATGACAGGCCATTCATGACTTGTTCAGTATTACTTGAAATTTACGATTTTCAAATACAATGCAACGAAAAGAACATATTCAGATACCGGTACATCATTTATACCTGGAATTGTCTCTTATCTTTAACGACATTATTAATAAAGGCCATAAATATATTCTTCCGTATTACTGGAAACTTACGATGTCCAAATATATAATCCGTGTTTGTCTGTAGTGTTATTCTGAGGTAAACACGAGCCCTACTGCTGCCCGGGTTTATGGCTACACTGTATTCATAATTAATATATATCACCTATAAGACATACACACACACACACACACACATGTGCGCATGTACGTGTACCTACGTACATGTATGTGTGTGTAACTGTAACTAAGCCAGCACAGATAACAAGCAATAACCCCCCCCCCCCCTACCCTAGGAATGCTGACAGACCGTTCACCTTTCCACACCATTAGTTTGACGATTTTAACACCTTTTATCCCATTTCGTTGTCAATGTTAAGACCTTTCGTGCCATTTATGTGTCGATTTTTTCCTAGCGAGCGGTAGCGAGCCTGTAATTTTAAGAGGAACCGGCCTTCAGCTGGTACATTTCTCTACCAAACAAATGTACACATTTATCTTCAAAGGGGGTCTAGGGGGTGGTTTCTAAACTTGATGGAGGTCTAGCGAGGAAAGTAAAACATATTCAAACATAAATGTATAGACCAAAAAACCAGCCACTAGCCCCTTTGCCCCTGTCCACACAACTCACGGGTTTATATATATGGGGTATATTTCGTGTAACCATATATCATTCTTTATCATATTATTTATTTGTTCTCTCTATAGACTGTTTCACACTTCTTGTATTCTTGTAGCAACAAACCATGCCATATCCTATTGTATTTATATATTCATGTTTTATTGTATTATACTGTTGCTCATATATTGACTTTTCCACATTTCCTTTAATTTACCTCGGGCGGGTAGCTAGGAATCCTCCTCCCCTTGTAAAATTAACTTACTAGACGAGACACCTTTGGAAGGGCCTCTAGCAATTATAAGGATAAAGTTGATCCCAATTAGCCCTAAACTCTTACAGATCCTTCTGAAACTCGTATAATGAGAGTCAGAATAAAATTAAAGAATGTATCATAGTATATTAGAGTTGTTATTATAGCTTCTGACCAAATAGCTAATTAAAGATCTGATCTGAACCACGAAAAGTAAATGCAAATACTCGTAGTATTTTCTAAACATTAAATATTTACATAAATACCTTCAATAAACAAATCATAAAATCTGATAAAAACAGAAAGCACAACAACCCACCTACCCACACAAAATTCACACCAAACAAATATGTAAGTATTTATTACGTACTGAAAAAGAAAGATAAACATTTCAGTTCAGAAATATATCATGAATTTTCCAATGTTCCCAATAATTTTAGTAGGCATTAAAATGCTGGCTGCTGCAACATTTGACAATATACTGTATATTCTGAGCAAAATTAACTAGATCCTCCAAATCGGGCATAAGCTTCAATAAATTATATGTATAAAAACAATGTATCTTTTTTAGGGATTTGGGGACGTCATTTATATAGATATTAAAAAGTATATTCGAAATGGTAATTTTAAATCCGAATATATTTAATGATCTCCTTGTCTGATAGTCTGTTGTGTGACCATCTGTTCGTCAGATAGTCTGTCTTTTTATTAGCAGGATATCTCAAAAACTAATGGACAGATTTAGATGAAACTAAGTCAGTATGATGGATTTAGATGAAACTAAGGCAGTAGCTTCCTTTGCTACTCAACTAGCAATCAAAATATGTTGATCTCCCCACCCCAACCCAGGCCCCCTTTAAATATACCCCTTCAAAATTACAATGATTATATTAATTTTTGTTCTCGATACTTAATGTGAGACATACTGATAACCTAAGGACATTAATATAGACATTGTTTATGATCACATAACCCCAATTAGGCCAATGAGCTTGGGGACATAATTCCTAAACATTTACGTGCAGTTATCTCATTATCACCACCACCATCGCCACCACACTACCACCACCACCACCACCACAATCACCATCACCACACGACCACTACCACCACAATCACCATCACCACACGACCACTACCACCACAATCACCATCACCACACGACCACTACCACCACAATCACCATCACCACACGACCACTACCACCACAATCACCATCACTACACGACCACTACCACCATCACCACACGACCACTACCACCAAAATCACCATCACCACACGACCACTACCACCACAATCACCATCACCACACGACCACTACCATAATCACCACACGACCACTACCACCCCAATCACCATCACCACACGACCACTACCACCACAATCACCATCACCACACGACCACTACCACCACAATCACCATCACCACACGACCACTACCACCACTATCACCATCACCACACGACCACTACCACCACAATCACCATCACCACACGACCACTACCACCACAATCACCATCACCACACGATCACTACCACCTCGACCTCTACCACCACCACCACCACCACCCCCCTCTTGCAGTTAGCCTCCACGTACGTATAAGTGGACATTCGTAGTCGCCAGCCCATCGCTCCCCTCACACACCTTCCACAAGTTGCTGATTAGCTGTGAAGAAGTTCTGGCATCAGCGTCATAAAGAATCACCGGTCACCAGGAATTTTCGTGCACAGGTAAATTCGTTCAAAATGTGTTTAAGCTGTATACAAATGTGTTTAAGCTGTATACAAATATGTTTAAGCTGTATACAAATCAATACTGCTTTTAGGGGGTAGTGCTTGTTTTTTGGTCTATATATTGGTTTATTAATATATTTTTGAGTTTCCTTGCTAGACTCCTATCAAGCTTTAAAAAAATCACCCCCGAGATCCCCTTTCAAGATAAAATTGTAAATTTTCTGGCCGAAGGCCGGTTCCATCTAAAATTACAGGCTCGCTTTCGCTCGCCAGGAAAAAATCGACACCTAAATAGCATGGAAGGTCTTAATATTGACAAAGAGATGAGGCGAAAGGTCTTAAAATCGCCAAACTAACGAAACCAACGCCTAAAATTCTCCAAACTAATATGCTAAACACGAAGGAGAAGAAGGTCCAGAAAAAGCGACCCTCTCCTCCTTAATGTGCATCAGTTTGGCTACACTCAATGGGTTCTATATTACACACACAAATATACAGAACACTGGAAGTAAAGTCAGTTTGAAGAAGACTGAATGAGGGTGAAATGACAATTGGTGAAGTGAATTTGGGCGAAGTTATTGTGGATAAAGTGACCGTCCGCGAACTAACCTTTCATCGACGTTGCTTATTCACCCCAAAAAAGCAACAAATCAGTGGGGGACCTCCTAGCAATTTCGGAGGGGCCCTATAAAGCTGGCTAGAAGGATAAAAAACTTTTGAGAGGGGGATGGGTGCCAGCATATAGAGGAGTTCATTTGGTGGGGACAGAACGTTAAGAGAATGGGGTGGAGATTTGTGTAGACAAAATATATAAGACTGGTATAAAGAAATGTGAAAAGAGGTAGAGAATGGTGAGAACAAAACTTGGCTTAGTAGAACGCTTAGTAGAATGCATTCTTTTTATTCATAATAAAATTCTCTAGCCACAGTAAACTGAAAATTTCCCCATGGAATTGAAATGGAGCACCCACCCACAAAAATAATATATACACCTCCGAGAGATCCACTGCATACCAAACAAAATAAACCTAATGTAGATAACGTTAAATTCAATTAACTTCACCAAAATAAATGATAATCTAAAACAGAGCTCTTCCTGGGTCCTGCACCCGCTGATAAGGTGAAGCAAAAAATAAAGACGGAAACAGGACCTGAACTAGGCCAAATTTGTCCCCTTTTAGTACGATTGCACGTTTTATAATTTGAATTCTGGCAACTAAAATACGATTGCATGCAGTTTAGGAAGTACCGGTACATCGTTAAGGGGGGATGGGCTATTTATTTGCTAATTTATTTATCTTTTTATTATTTTCTAGTTTGTTATTTTCGTTTATTCTCTACAATAATGTTCGTTTACACCTAAGTTCAGGGTGTTCATTGTTCACATGTGCCTAGTGCTGTAAACCTAAGCAGATGTGATATAATATCATTGCTTTATATGGGAGATATATGGTATATTATCTAACATCCTCCTCCTTCCTCCACCACTGGTTCGTTGCCTTCGCTCGGCCACAACCATATATTTCATCAGCTGACTGCTACTATTTATGTTACATTTAGGTTTGTGTTCATAAAAAAGGTAAACACAACTTATTTTACAGTTTTACAATGAATTCTGTTGTCTTAGCATCATTGTATATAATATTTAGCTATTCACTACAAGAATGCACTAAATCGGACAGTTTGGAAGATAGCTGGCAAACGGCAATTTCAGTTCTACCGTAAATTCAAGTATAGGTGAATATTACAACTAAACCAAATAGTCCAATAGTAGTTAGATTAAATGTAAAAAGAAGCCGGCCATTGTGAAAGCGGGGGGGGGGGGGGGGGGAGTAACACTATCGTCTATTCGCTGTAAGTAGGCGATAAATCATGACCTCTATCTTCTGTAACTCAAAAAGGGCTAGAGAAAATTGGCAGTTAATTTCCACATCTCTTCCTTGACTGACTCTTCCCAAATGGTAGAAATATTAGCTCTATTACTCCAGTTACTTACCGCGAATAGACTATAGTCCATCCGGCGCTTGGGGGTTGTTAGGGTGTTTTTTGTTCGATTATATTGAGGGTATTCATTGTTTTTGACATTTTCGAGCAATATATTTTTTAGTTTGCACCTTAGATTAAAATGAAACCTTACCCAGATCCCCTTCACGCTTTATAACCAAAATACATATATATATATATATATATATATATATATATAAATAAATAAATAAATAAATAAAAAGTGCCTTCCCTTTTTCCCTACAACTAAATTTGTACAGTACATTTTTGGGCAAACAAATGTTTTCCTACATTTTAGACTCACTAGATCCGAATAGGCCGAAATGTCCTATAATCGCTAAAGTAATGAGGCGAAATGTGTTAAATTCGCAAAACTCCTGGAACGAAATAAGAGGGTTTGGGGTTCGAAAAAAGGAGGGTCCCAGTCCAAATTGAATCAAGGGTAAGCCAAGTTTAAAGGGAGATGGGTATTTTTTCTGGACCCCCTCCTTCCTCATGTTTAGCCCCAATAGTTTTCAGATTTGATGACGTTCGGCCAATTAGTTTGTCGATTTTGAGACCTTTCGCCCCATTTCTTTGTCAATAAATTAAGACCATTCTTGCCATTTAGGTGTCGATGTATTCCTGGCGAGCGAAAGCGAGCCTGTAATTATAAGAGGAACCGGCCTTCGACCGGGACATTTTTCTACCGAAAAATGTACAAATGTATATATCTTGAGGATGGGTCTAGGGAGTGTTTTTCTAAGTTTGAGGGAGGTCTAGGGAGGAAACTAATAAAATATTAAGAAAATACATAAATGAGGAAATAAATACGCCCATCCCCCCTTAAAGGGATTGTGGGAATAGTGTTTGCCTGGTGTGGGAGAGAAAAGGAGAGTGGCTGGGAGGGATTCTGTTGGTCTTACTTTAAAAGGAGAGTGGCTGGGAGGGATTTTGTTGGTCTTACTTTAAAAGGAGAGTGGCCGGGAGGGATTCTGTTGGTCTTACTTTATAAGGAGAGTGGCCGGGAGGGATTCTGTTGGTCTTACTTTATAAGGAGAGTGGCCGGGAGGGATTCTGTTGGTCTTACTTTATAAGGAGAGTGGCCGGGAGGGATTCTGTTGGTCTTACTTTAAAAGGAGAGTGGCCGGGAGGGATTCTGTTGGTCTTACTTTATAAGGAGAGTGGCCGGGAGGGATTCTGTTGGTCTTACTTTATAAGGAGAGTGGCCGGGAGGGATTCTGTTGGTCTTACTTTAAAAGGAGAGTGGCCGGGAGGGATTCTGTTGGTCTTACTTTAAAAGGAGAGTGGCCGGGAGGGATTCTGTTGGTCTTACTTTAAAAGGAGAGTGGCTGGGAGGGATTCTGTTGGTCTTACTTTAAAAGGAGAGTGGCTGGGAGGGATTCTGTTGGTCTTACTTTAAAAGGAGAGTGGCTGGGAGGGATTCTGTTGATCTTACTTTAAAAGGAGAGTGGCCGGGAGGGATTCTGTTGATCTTACTTTATAATTATCTTTTATTATCTTCTATTTTCTTCTATTCCCTTATTCGCTGTCTGTCTGTCTGTCTGTCTGTCTGTCTGTCTGTCTGTCCCTCTCTTTCGGTCTTACATTCTAGCTTCTATTTTCCTCTATTATCTTATTCGCTCTGTCTCTGTCTGTTTGTCTGTCTCTCTCGGTCTTCCTTTCTATCTTCTCTTTTCATCTATTTTCTCTCTCTCTCTCTCTCTCTCTCTCTAAATGGCATAATCGTCAACTAATAGCCAGATAATAACGGAGAAAGGCGTCATCTCATCTTGAAGGAGTTAGATTGGCCCTTATAAAATAATATCTATAAAATGGAAACAGTTTTCGAAGATTACAAACACCCTGCCCTCATAATCCCTTCAAGCTAAATTTATGAATATTTCTATTGTCGACCTTCTTTCATAATTTGCTGGCTTGCTATCTCTCGCCCAGACAAAATCGACACCTAAATGGGGTGAACCATCTTAGAATCGCTGAACTAATAGATCAAAACGTCTTAAATTCGCTAAACATGTGTAGTAAAACAAGGAAGCCCCCCAAAGACCCCCTCTGGCACAGATAGGGTTAAAGGGATCGCAGGTAACTTTGTTGGTCCCAAAGTTTGGAAATTCACTCTCTCTCTTTTTCTCTCTCTCTCACGCACCCTCCCTCCCCCCCCCCCTCTCTCTCTCTCTCTCACACACACCCTCCCCCCCTTCTCTCTCTCTCTCTCTCTCTCTCACACACACACCCTCCCTCCCCCTCTCTCTCTCTCTCACACACACACCCTCCCTCCCCCTCTCTCTCTCTCTCACACACACACCCTCCCTCCCCCTCTCTCTCTCTCTCACACACACACACCCTCCCTCCCCCTCTCTCTCTCTCTCTCTCTCACACACACCCTCCCTCCCCCCCTCTCTCTCTCTCTCTCTCTCTCTCTCTCTCTCTCTCTCTCTCTCTCTCTCTCTCTCACACACACACACCCTCCCTCCCCCTCTCTCAAATCAACGAAAAAGATTTTGCATCCCAGGAGCTGGACTGGACGACATTGTGGAAGCCTTCGAAGATACCACAAAGGATGCAAATGAAAATACCCTTTTTGTCATCCATGCTGGTTCAAATGACGTCATGCGCACCAGATCCGAAGAGTTGATGGAGAAATATCGCAAGATGATCCAGCACTACAAAAACAAGTCAAGGAATATCATCATCTCAGGCATTCTCCCCAAGATCGACGCACCTGACAAATTCTACGACAAGGCCTTCAGCACAAATAGCCGACTAAAATATTTGTGTCTGAGGGAAGAAGTTGAATTCATCAACCTCTGGGACAACTTCTACAACCAGCCTACTCTGTTCCGCAAGGATGGCACTCATCTAAACCCTGTGGGTTCAGCACGCATGGGTCGTCTCCTACACGAAGCAGTCCGCAGCCATGGATCAAAAAACGCCATCCGAGAAGAAGCAGCAGTGACATAAATCATCCAACGCCAAGAAAAAAACAGAGGCAACCGAGGACCACCAGCGATAAGGACCGAAGACAGCGAGGACCGAGGACAGCTATGAACATAAATGTAGATCCGACAAGAACCAAAAATATTATTAAAGAGCGTTCCGTGAGTTCTAAAATAAAAAATTTAAAGGTTTTCTATGCAAACGCTCGTAGCATACGCAATAAATTTTCAGATTTAGAGGAGCTAGTATTTACAGAAAATTATGATGTGATTGGCATAACAGAATCTTGGCTCAATACAGAAGATAGAGACTTTTTAGCAGAGTATTCACTTCCCGGTTATGTAATGTTTGAGAAAAGCCGAATAAATCGAAATGGAGGTGGCGTTTTACTTTATGTCAAAGAAAGTCTTAACCCTACCCTCTTGTCAAAACCTCAAATTGTGAACGTCGACGCATCTTTTGTGCTAATAAAGAATAATAAAGGTACAAAAATAATACTTGCATTAATATACAGACCTCCAGCTCAATCAGTGCAAACTGACCGAGAAATTTACAAACAAATTGCAGATGTAAGTAACTCACAAGATACCGTAATTTTTGGCGACTTTAATTTACCTGTGACCAAGTGGGGCGATACTCTTACTTCACACTCCGGACATGACTTGTATACGAACTTGCAAGAGAGTTCGCTTTATCAATTTGTTCGAACGCCAACCCGTGGTAATAACGTTCTTGACATTGTACTTGCAACAAAAGAAGAATTAATAGAGAATTTGAATGTTGGTGATGAATTCAGTAACAGCGACCATCGTACGATAACTTTCACTTTAAAGTTTACTAGTAACGAACCAAATAGTAGCATCGAAAAAGTCCCTAATTTCAAGAAAGCAAACTTCCATAAACTTAGAGCTATGTTTAAAGAAACTGACTGGAGCTTTTTAATTCACAATAACGACATAAATACATCTTGGAAGTTATTCGAAGCCACTTACCTAAAAGCAGTGCAAGACTGCATACCATCGAAAATACGGCGTCCAGGCCATAATAATAAGCCCAAATGGTGGAATAAAGATATTTCAAACTGCCTGCTTGCTAAAAAATTTGCTAATGATAGATTAAAATCCTCACAAAATGACGAAGAACGGCTGAAATTTGTAGAGCTACGACGCAAAGCCAAAAAGTTAATTAAGCAAAGTAAAAAGACCTTAGAGTTACATATTGCGAATCAAAGTAAAACAAACCCGAAAGAATTCTATAGTTATATCAGAAAGAAAAAAGTAGTTACTATAATAAAGATGAATGAAGATATAACACCAGTACTCTTCAATCCTTTATTGGCTAGGGTTGAGTACAGGAGCGCCGAGACGCTGGTTGGTTATGTAAGAGTCTGGTGTGAACTGAAGGACTTGCTGCCTCCACAGGCCTGGGTGCCAGAGGCGCCCGCAAGTCTAAAGTGTCTGTGGTGCCATATGGTGTTGGACAATAGTGGTGTATACATTATTATTATATCTCCCCCCCCCCCCCTATTGGCGTCCGACGAGGCGATGGTGGAGTCGGGCGGTGTAGGTTGAGTGGAGGGCGGTAGACGAAGCTGTCGTAGGAAGCGGCGGTTGCGGAGCGTGGCTCGCCCCGACCCATCCACCCGGATGGTATACTGGCGGTGTGGATGCACCTCCACTACAGTGCCAGTCTTGTTCCACCGTGTCGGGTTGTTGCCCCCCTGGTTCTGGACGGAGACCCGGTCACCGACGTGGAGTGGTGATAAAGGCCGGGCTGAAGCATTATAGTATGTGGCTAGGGCAGCGTTACGGTGAAAAAGGGCTGCCTCACGAGCTTCGGCCGAGAGAAGCCAGTGGGGGTGGAGGTGGAGAAGTGCAGGATTGCAGGGGACGTGGTCCCGTAGGGTCCTGCCGAAGAGAAGTTGAGCTGGTGACTTGTCAATGGTCGAGAGGGGTGTGTTCCTGTATTGGAGGAGGGCGCGGGCTGCGGCGTTGTTGTCGAGAGAGCCAGTGGGGGATGTACAGTCCGCGATGATGCGGCGGGCTGCTTTAACAGCCAGCTCGGCGCGGCCATTAGACTGAGGGTAGAACGCAGAGCTGACCCGCTGTGACACACCCCAATGTGCCAGGAATTCTTGGAAGTCCCCGGCTGTGAACTGGGGCCCACCATCGCTCGCCAGTACCCGGGGTGCTCCGTAGTGGGTGAAGAGGGTACGGCACGCCGAGATGAGGTGGTGAGCATCACATTTACCTGGTGGCAGGTAGAAGATGTGGACATTGCTGGAGAAGCGATCGACGTAGACCAGGTAGTGTTTGCCCTGGTGCTGAAAAAAATCGGCGGCTACCTGGTCGTATGGCCATTGGGGTGGGTCAGATGACATGAGTGGCTCTCTCGGCTGGGACGGGGCGTGGGCGCGGCAGTAGTGGCAGGTATCCAGGCAGTTGCGTAGGGCCTTGTCAATACCTGGCCAGTAAACACTCGCACGTGCACGGGCCTTCATGCCAGTCATACCCTGATGAGCTGAGTGAAGGGCCTCGAGAACTCTGGACCGAAGATGATGGGGGATGACTGGTCGTTGATCCATGAGGGCTACCCCGTCGACGGAAGTGAGGCGGTCTCTAACACCCCAGAACTGTCGTAGTGGTGGGGCGGTCGCCTCTCTGGAGTCCGGGAAGCCCTCGGGGATGGTCTGAAGAAGGGAGGTATACTCGCTGTCTTGTTGGCCGGCAGATTTAAGGTCAGACCATGATACAACTGGGTCAGGTATGGCGGCGAGCATGGTGAGGGAGGCCAAGGCAACTGAGTGGATATCGAGCTCGCTGGCGGCCGCACTATGCACATCATGGGCGTCCGCGGAGGGCCTGGTCGGGTAGCGGGAAACAGCGTCAGGGCCGCGGTGCCATTTGCCAGGCGTATGTTGAATGATGAACTGGTATCGTAGGGTACGTTCCTTAATCTTGAACAGGCGAGGGTTTGGTATGTTGTCAAGGGACCGGTCGTTAAGGATGTGCAGTAGAGGTCTGTGGTCCACGACGACGACGAGGTCAGGGCAGCCCAGGACAAACATTCTGCATCTGTCAAGGGCGTCAGCCACTGCTAAAGCCTCGCCTTCGACGGGTGCGTAGTGGGACTCCGCAGGTGTGGTAAAACGGGAGCCGGCAAAGATAAGTTTCCAACCGACCTTGCAACAGGTGGGGGCAGATGCGGTGGGGCAGGAACAATGTTGTTGGAGTAGGAGGAAGCCAAGGCCGGTTTTGCTCCAGTCTGTGGCGAGGCACGTGGGTCTGCCGATCTCGAAGGAGCAGACCCCTTCCTCCACCAGGTGTGTGATGTGGTCCTTAGATGTGGCAAAGGTATGGTCGAGTGCCTCATCCCAGTGGAAGGGGGTTTTGGACTGCACAAGTTCCCGGAAGGGCGCCATTTCCGGTTTGATGCTGAAGGCCCAGGCGACCTGTTCAACGAGACCAAACCACGACCGGGCTCCCGTGATGTCTGTGGGCGTGGGAAAGTCACGGATGGCCTTAATCATGGACGTGCATGGCTTAATTCCAGTGTCTGTGATGGTGAGTCCGGCGAAGTCAACTGAAGGGGCGGCGAAGGTAAACTTGTCAGGGTTGAAAGTGACACCGTTGGTTGCACAGAGGGCCAGGTAATCAAAAGTGTGCCAAAATGCCTCCTCGACTGAAGAGTCCCACAAAAGGGAGTCGTCGACACACTTCACCTTACGAGGGACAGCCTGTATGATTGCGTCGAAGCGTCGGGTATAGGCGTCGCCAGCTGCCAAGTAACCTTGAGGGGCCCTGATATACCTGTAACGCCCAAATTCTGTGATAAAAGTCGTAGCCTCCCTGCTGGATTCGTCGAGTAGAACAGCATGGTATCCATTCCAGGCGTCGAGGACCGTCTTACGAGTGCCTGCAGGGATGGATTGGGCCAAGTTGAATGGGCTCGGGGTGTGATGTGTCTCCCGAAGGCAGGCGTGGTTGAGTGCCTGCAGGTCAACTGTACGGCGGGGTTGTCCAGTTTTCTTGGCGACCACCACCATCCTAGAACACCAGGTAGTAGGGGTACCGATGGGGACAGGCTCAATAATGCCCAGTGCGACGTCCCTGTCGAGATCTGCTTTGACCTGGGCCTTCCAATGATGTGGTATAGGGGCAGGGGTGTGCACGGCACATGGAGATGCGCCAGGCTTGATATGGATGTGCATGGGAGGGCCAGACATCGTGGGGAGTGGGCCGCTGGTGGTGTTAAATGCTGAAGATGCAAACTGTGACAAGAACCAGTCACGAAGGTCAGACAGGTGCAGGTCGTTAGGTGGGAAGGGGAGGGAAGTGGGCCGGTGTGGTGGAGGGGTCCTGGTCAAGGTGGGTGGTGGTTGGGCTGTGTGGGCGGCCATGCAGGGGGTAGGTGTGGGGAAGTCGGGAGGGATGATATGTAGTGCCCTACAAGCTGAAATGCTAATAAATAACGGTGACTGTGCCTGAATAATAAAAATATCATCAGAAGTAGTGTAGGGGGTGCCGGCAACGTCGGTGGCGGTAATGGTAGTCGGCATATAACCCAGGACCTGGAGAGTGTGACCCCCCACGGCCGTGATCCGTTGGTGTGTAGGCTGTAGGTGGTGGCGGTGGAGGCCCAGTGCCCGTAGTAATTGCAAACCAGCCACAGATACTTGGGCGCCCGTGTCAGGGTGGGCCGTGACACTGGTGGGGTGAGAGTGGGGCGACATGGCAGTAGAAATGGTAATGGGCAAGGAGGGGAGCCGGGCGGGTGGTGGTTTGTTAACAGCCTGTTTGATAGTACCAATGATAACAGCCGCGGATGAAGGGGAGGGCGTGGAGTGACAAACTGTGGAGTAATGGTTGAGTTTGTTGCATGACGGGCAGGTCATGCCCCAAGCAGGGCATTTGGATGGGCGTTCGGCTCGAGAGTGTGTGGATAGGCCGCACCCACTGCACTGGGAAGAGGTGGATTTACAAACCTTGGCAAAGTGGTTAGGTTTATTACACGCCGTGCAGGTCTTGCCCCATGCAGGACACTTCGAAGATCGTTGGGCTTGTGAATGTGAAGATAGGCCACACCCGGAGCAACGTGTGGGAGATGAAGTGGGGCCGACGTGGGGAGGTGGTGGGGCGTGTGACGGGGGCTGAG
>JBAKBP010029722.1:0-26757 GCA_037953745.1 Lithodes maja | reverse complement strand
ATATTTAAACCTCAGTCGTAACACATGGTACCGTCATAATATAAGATATAGTTGTCGGAATAACGTTGATTATTCTATAAGCTAATATTTAGTGAAATATTCGTATACCATCGTTTGTTGACATAGGCTCCGCTATAGTGTTCTCTCTGGCCGTCAGAGGGCACCACCGTCCGTTCTTCTCCCCCCAACTCCCACCATTTCGCTTCGTAGAAATCTATGTTCCCTCTAGCTGGCCATATATTTATACAAGTCATCTCTCCACATCCCCTAGGCCTTCATACACCCTCACACGCCATTACTGGGTGAAAATTGATTAGTGTCAGAGGCAAACTACGTGAATTTAAAGGAAGTTAAGCAAGGGATAAACGAGAATCCGTTTAGGCCTACCTTTTCTCCCGACCCCGACGAATCGAATATCACCAACACCTTCGAAATATCTCTTCATATTATACTACACATATATCAAATAACAATGCTAACATGTAGCTTGGGTCCTACTACAATAATATTATCGATATCAATCGGCATTACTCTACATATTAGGTAATTAGGTCAACAAAAATATCATCGCATTTCCGCGGTAAAATTTGAAGCGACGTCGGCTATATACTACCTCATAGCCGTATATATATTCTTCAAATGCAAAAAATAACAACTTTAGCAAATAGATTAGGGTCCTGTCACACTATATATGTCTATGTTTATCCATGTCACTTTACATTTTCGGTGGAAAACGCAATATACTGATCCTGTTAGAACACCATATTTAGCTTGGGAGACGGTACAGGAGTCATTCAGTGACGTCACGGAGGCCCAAACAAGTGACTGTCGTGGTTCCAATACTACCGCCATGCGCCTACCTCCTTATGTTACTATACCGTGGTTTTACCCCTCTCGACTCTTAGAAGTCTTACCTATTTTGAACAAGATAGCCTGAAATTAGCAAAAATATAATTGGAATAATGTCATTCATACTGGAAGGGTACACTTCGTAATCCAGATGGAGAATGATATGATATACCGTAGCCGAAGGTAAGCAGTATTTTTCAGCCATATAATATCGGCATGCTCTGTCTTTGCTTAGCATTGGTGTGTGTGTGTGTGTGTGTTCACTACCTCTAACTCACCTTAGGACCGAGTTATACGATCGTTTTTTTCTTGCAGCATTTTGGAACTCATTTATCATATGTATCAGCATAAATACTAGTTAGATGGAAATAGTTAGCTGGATTCTAAAGAAACTTGAATTCCGAAACAACTAGACAAGTCACCGTAGTTGATGAGAAAAGAACCTGGACAAATTTGACAGTGTGAATCCTCCATAATTACCCGACCAACTCCACCCCCAACCAACGATCCATAATGTTCTACCCACTTTGATTATGTTCCTAACATTTCTACTTTATTTCTGCATATTCTGACATACGGAGCCCTGTATGTTAATTTAACAGTTAGAATTAGAGTTGAAGGAGCCGAACTACCCAAACGGTGAAGCGAGTGGGGAAAGTACCTCGCCCGCATACCTGCAAACAAGCCTTCACACCTGCGTGCGTCATAGGGGACTCTGCAAACTACCTCGCTGCCACGATGCTATGACGTATGATCGACGCCGGGAGCTGTGATTGGACCAGGCACCTGCTATGCAACTCTAGGAGCTATGATAGGGGCGCGCACCATCACTCGCCTCCTGATTCGTTCCTACACCATCATTGTTTGGTATATAAGACCCGAGTTGTGGGCATTCAAATCAGTCTCATTTGGAGTTGGGGAAGGTGAACTTGCAGCTGGAGGAAGACGGGGTGAAGTATTATAATGGGATTGTGACTGTCAGTCAGATTATATAAATGTGTGTTAAGTGTGTTCGGTGTAAACACTTACGTTATGTTGGTTAGTGAGATATGTGATTGGGAATTAACGTGAACGCTACTATTATGTGTTTAACTATTTTGATTGGGAATTAACGTGAACGCTACTATTATTGTGTACTTAACTATTTGATTGCGAAGTAACGTTAACGCTATTATTATGTACTTAACTATTTTAGTTGACTAACTTGTGGACTAAAGCAACTCTTTAAGTAATTGGGTTATGATGAAAGTAATACTATTGTTTTATATTAATACTTACGAGTTCTTTCATTTTCTTTGAATTAAGCTTACATTGCTTAACGGTGCTTAGTACGGTGATGCTATTGTCTCATATTAGTAATATCGCCTTAGACTAACATGGCTGTGTTAATATTACTTATAGTGATTTCCTAAGCTGAAGAAAATTCTTTTGCTTCAAAATATTATATTTTGCTTTTCATATTATTTGAGTGAGACCTGAATCGAATCTATGAAACGATCCTGTAACTTTATTTACTCATAATCAAACCAATGTTACGTGGTTAAGAAATTTAACTAATTATTAAATATATATATCTTAACTTTTTATGTGACTTTGATATTACTCCTGATGATAATAATAATATAATTCTATTAACGTAAGACCAGAACCAAGAATAATTAAATTAAATATAAATAAAAGGACATATAAGAAAACTATCTATTCATTTCAAATAGGGTAAGAGACTGAAATATTCTTACTTTAATATTTATCTTTCAAGACTTTTTATAGAATTAATAGTCCTTTAGATATAACTTATTCGGTTCATAACCATAGCCTACTAAGCTTCGGTTAAATAATAATTTTTAAATACTACATGACTTTAATTAGTTTCAGTATTTTTCATAATTAAAGAGTATCAGTCAATAAAGGATACTAAGTCCTAAGATCCAAAAGGAAAGGAAGCAACAACAGGAAATAATTTTTAGATTTTACTTTTGTTTTGCCTTCAGCTGACTTGATACCTTAATATATGTCTCTGTGCTATCTAGATTCATCAAGTTAACCACTTGAGGATCAAGATACGTAACAGAAGAGTGGCGACCTTGCCAGGATTCGTTTCATACAGTTTCACTCGGTTTCATTAAAGTTTCACTACTTAAAAAACAAATATTAATCATGCCTCAACTAATTAATGAAGAAGATGCTCGAGTTTTCATAGAATCAGAACCCACAGCCCATGATATTGACTGTCTGTCAAAATCCGAACTGAAAGTGCTTGCCTCACATCTCCAGTTAACTGTCTCAAACATGTCTAAAGTAGAGGTGGCTCAGACCATAAAAACCCACCTGTTCCCTGTAGAAGGCGGGGAGGGTGACTGAGCAGTTGGTGGGATCCCTAGTAAACCTAGCCAACTTGATGAACAATTGCCACCTGGTTTGACCGGTGATCAAGTACTGGAACTAGCCAGAATAAAGACCGAACAAGCCAGACTAAATATAGAACTAGCCAGGATAAATGCCAGTGCAACGACCGAACAATGTGAATATCAATATCGTACGGCTCAACTAAATGTCAATACAAATGCTCCCGAAATTGCTCCCCCTCTGGGATTGACTATGACTAGTGTCATTCCACCTTTCACCGAGGATAATGTGCAGGATTTCTTTGTTTTGTTTGAGGAAGTTGCTGGAGGTATGAAGTGGACAAGAGATCAATGGCCTTTTATGTTACAAACTGTTTTGACAGGGCAGGCTCGAGCCACGTATTTGTCGGAAGTAGCAGAAGTTTGGCAGGATTATGACAATCTCAAAGCAGCTATCCTAAAAACCTATCGATTGCAGCCTGAGGCTTACAGGCAATCTTTCCGTAAAAACCAGAAAAAAGTAGAAGAAACCCATAAGGTATTTGCCAGGACCATGACTAAAACTTTCAATCATTGGGTCAAGAGTAAGAAAGTCACAAGCTACAACGATCTGAAGGAGTTGGTCCTGTTAGAAAATTTCCTATGGAAAATTGATTCTTCTGTATCCTATCATTTAACCTCTGAAGTGCGCACGGGGGTAAATGAAAACCTCCCCCTGTGCTGACGTATTTGAGGTTTTTCGTCACTAAAATATTCATTGTACCATTAATAGCATTAATAATTATCCATATGCGCCTATTATGGGTTGATTATAAAGGTATTAACCTGAAACAACAATAAAACGAGTGAAAACAGCGTTTGGATGGTCAAAATCGGAGATATAGCCCGCGAGTTGTATAATCTATGGGTGAGGCAAACTCCTTTCCCGCCAATTTCCCCCAAGGCCACTGAGACACAGTCGATCGATACTCTCTCTCTCTCTCTTGCACTCGATGGCCATCAGTGATGACAACACCCTGCTTGCAACTCGCTAATGTTAGCACGAAAATATACCTCAGAATAAGGGAATAATAGGGAAAATAGGTGATAACTGAGGAATAGGAGGAAAGTGGGGAAGGAGGGGAGGTAGAGGACTGAGATTTTGCATGGCCCAGGGGCCAAAAAAAAAAAAATAAAAAATAAATTTTTTTTCGATGTAAAAAGTTGATTTTTAGTTTTACTTACTCCAGAGAGTCTTCCCGCAGTCCGCCGGCCGAACTCTAAAGAGTCTTCCCGCAGTTCCCGGGTTAAAGGGGAAAAAGGTAGATTGTCTTGCTGACGCCGCTGACATGGCTGACACATACGTGCTCAACAACAAATTTCGTGGAAAGAAGCCCTACGATAATTCTAGCTCTAATTTTAAGTATCCCAATCACAAATCTGACAGACCCAGTCACAAGCCTATAACGTCTTCCCCAGCTAGCCAAAACCGTATTGTTCCCCCAACTAAAAATGCGACTCAGGGCAATGGTAACAGAGGTGGGCCCCAAACTAATAGTAATGCTCAAAGAGGGAACGTTCCCGTATCCCCTAAAGTATGTACTTTTTGTGGCAAGAGAGGCCACCTAGCTTATCAGTGCTGGGCCAAGGAGAGAACGGAGAGATCGGGGCAGACAGTTGCCGCCGTATCTCAAACTCCATATGTGCCTGTAATGCAGGACTCCCGACAGAAGGAGTACCTAGCACCAAAAGTTCCTTTAATGCAGGACTCTCGACAGAAGGAGTACCTAGCAGCTAACGTAAAACATCTAGACAGGGGTGTAGTAGCATGTGTGGTGCAACCCACTAGGGTTAAGCCAATAAGAATTTCACCATCAGTGCAGGACAGTTACCGTCCCTTTATTTCATCTGGCAACGTGAGATTAAATGGTTGTATGCATGAGGTAAAAATTCTGAGAGACACGGGTTCTACTAGCACCCTCATGGTGAATCCTTACACTGAGTGCCCACCTGGCGAACCAGTTGTAATGAGAGGTGCTGGAGGCCAGTTTTATGCATACTTGGTAAAAGGCGAAATTGAATGTGAGTTACTACAGGGTGAGGCCACCATAGCTTTGTGTAGGTCCCAAGATATCCCTGTGCCTGGGGTAACGCTCCTTTTGGGGAATGATGTAGCAGGTGAGAAGGTCCGACCAGACCCCATTTTGTCACTTTCCCCTGTTAACGAGCCACTAACCGGTGAGCTCGAAAAGGAGATGCCAACTGTTTTCCCTGTGTGTGCTGTCACACGTTCAATGTCTCAAGTAGCAGTTCCCTCCGACAGAAATGTACCGAATGTAAGAGTTGATGAAAGGGATGATGAGAGTGTGCATGACGCTCCAACTGTGCCTGATGATGTGACTGAGGTGGATTTATCTGACGCCTTTATGGCTCATCTTGACCCTAACGATGACTATGAAACCCCTCCAAATTGTCCTAGTGGCCTGGTAGAGCTACAGAGAGATGATAGTGAATGCAAGGAGTTAGCTGCCAGGTCCGTGAGTGAAGAGGAATGTGAGAAGGAGGGTGGTGAATGTTTCTACCTCAAAGGAGGAGTATTGTGGCGAAGATGGAGACCGCCACACAGACCAATCGATGACGGGGCTTGGGACGTCCATCAAGTAGTAGTCTCCAAACCTTGTCGTAGAGATATCATGGAAATGGCACATTGTATACCATTGGCAGGACACCTAGGTGTGAGAAAAACTCTAGACAGAATCAGAGCCCACTTTTACTGGCCAGGAATGCGTGCAGATGTAGTGGAGTGTTGTAGAGTGTGTCACACTTGCCAGATGACAGGAAAACCCAATTCAGAAGGTGCCTGTACATCCTCTGGTGCCCTTGCCCGTTTTCGAGAATCCTTTTACTCGGGTGGTAGTGGACATTGTAGGCCCATTGCCTAAGACTTCCCAAGGTAACATTTATTTATTAACTATCATGGACATGGCAACTCGCTACCCAGAGGCTATACCCTTAAGGACTACCTCTGCTCCAACTGTCATCAAGGAACTGCTCAAATTCTTCACCAGAATGGGTTTCCCCCATGAGGTGCAAAGTGATCAAGGAACTAATTTTACCTCTAACATTTTCCAGCAGTCCCTGAAGGGAGTTGGGTATCGAGCATGTTAAGTCTAGCACCTACCACCCAGAGAGTCGAGGGGTTCTCGAACGATATCATCAGACATTAAAGGAATGTTACGTAAATATTGTACAGAGACCGGAGTTGAGTGGGATAAGGGGGTACCTTTTCTTTTATTTGCTACTCGTGAGGTTCCAACTGAATCCCTGGGTTTTTCCCCTAATGAGCTAGTTTTCGGTCACCAGGTAAGAGGTCCTTTGCAACTATTGCAGGATAGCCTAGTTGGCCAGGACGGGAACCAAAACCTCCAAGTATGTTTCAGATTTCAAAACCCGGCTGAGATCCTCATGTGAGTTTGCCGCTCAAAACTTGACCGTGGCTAAAAGCTCCATGAAGAAATGGTATGACAGGAAAGCCTGTGAGAGGGAGTTTCAGCCCGGTGATGAGGTTTTGGTCTTGCTCCCCTTTTTGGCCAACTTTTATCTGCCAAGTTCAGAGGCCCATATAAAATCATTCGGAGGGTGAGCATTACCGATTATCTAGTAACTACCCCAGACAGGAGAAAGCCCACGCAAGTATTCCATACAAATATGTTGAAACCCTACCATAGGTCCCTGATTCCTCTCTTCCAGATTCTCCCCACTGTGGCAGTGAATGTCAGGACCTGTGAACAGCCTGGTGCGGACGAAGTCTTCAGTTCTCTTACTGACCCCGCAACAGACTGTTCCAGAGCCTGAAGGTATCCATGCAGACTTTGACTTGTCATGTAGCCTATCCAACTTTCAGTATAATTCAGTGGCTTGGAGGAATTACCATCTAAACTATGTCATCTTCCCTCTGAGCAAGCGAACCATCTAATCTGTTTTATCTCAGTCTCCCAGTGTGTTCCGTGATACTCCAGGGCTCACTTCTTTGGCCGTGCACGACGTCGACGTAGGGGATGCAACTCCCATTAAACTATCCCCTACCGTGTCTCGCCACAACGCAGGAGTATACTGCAGGTCTAGCTTGACTTTATGTTATCTAACGAACTGATCACTAGGGCCTTAAGCCAGTGGAGTAGTCCGGTCATACTTGTGCCCAAAGCCAGGCGGGAGCCATAGGTTGTGTAGGGACTATAGGCAAGTCAATGCTGTCACAAAAAACGATACCTACCCACTGCCACGGATCAAAGATTGCATTTACCAGGTTGGCCTCTTGCAGCAGTAAGTTTAATTTAATGAGAGGATTTTGGCAATTAGCTCTCCCTTCTAGCGAGGTAAATATCATGCTTTTGTAGTGCGCTTTTAAGCCTTCAGCTGTGAGATGCCTTGCAGTTCGAATAACGCTCCAGCTACGTTCCGGCTATGTTCTGATGTGGTACCTGGAGACGTTGCCTACTTTGGGTGATATCCTTATTAATCCTAATTATAATCTTGCTGTTGCCAATCTGGTGGTGAATCTATTTATGTATTCTGTTTAATATTATGTACTGTACTCCTTAAACTCTTTTCTAGGGGGGAGGTCTGACATACGGAGCCCTGTATGTTAATTTAAGAGTTAGAATTAGAGTTGAAAGAGCCACACTACCCAAACGGTAAAGCAGACTAGCGAGTGGGGAACCAGCAAACTAGCCTTCACACCTGCGTGCGTCATAGGGGACCCTGCAAACTACTTGATGACCGACGCCTATGACGTATGTTCGACGCCAGGAGCTGTGATTGGACCAGGCACCTGCTATGCACTCAAGGAGCTGGAGTGGACCAGGCACCTGTTATGCGACTCTAGGAGCTATGATTGGAGCCGGCACCACCCCCGCCTCCTGATTCGTTCCTACACCATCATTGTTTGGTATATAAGACCCGAGTTGTGGGCATTCAAATCAGTCTCATTTGGAGTTGGGGAAGGTGAACTTGCAGCTGGAGGAAGACGGGGTGAAGTATTATAATGGGGATTGTGACTGTCGGTCAGATTATATAAATGTGTGTTAAGTGTGTTCGGTGTAAACACTTACGTTATGTTGGTTAGTGAGATATGTGATTGGGAATTAACGTGAACGCTACTATTTATGTACTTAACTATTTGATTGCGAATTAACGTTTAACGCTACTATTTATGTACTTAACTATTTGATTGGGAATTAACGTGAACGCTACTATTTATGTACTTAACTATTTGATTGGCGAATTAACGTTAACGCTACTATTTATGTGCTTAACTATTTGATTGCGAATTAACGTTAACGCTACTATTATGTGCTTAACTATTTGATTGCGAATTAACGTTAACGCTACTATTTTATGTACTTAACTATTTGATTGGGAATTAACGTGAACGCTAATTATGTACTTAACTATTTTAGTTGCCTAACTTGTGGACTAAAGCAACTCTTTAAGTAATTGGGTTATGATGAAAGTAATACTATTGTTTTATATTAATACTTACGAGTTCTTTCATTTTCTTTGAATTAAGCTTACATTGCTTAACGGTGCTTAGTACGGTGATGCTATTGTCTCGTATTAGTAATATCGCCTTAGACTAACATGGCTGTGTTAATATTTCTTCTAGTGATTTCCCTAAGCTGAAGAAAATTCTTTTGCTTCAAAATATATTTTGCTTTTCATATTTGAGTGAGACTTGAATCGAATCTATGAAGCGATCCTGTAACTTTATTTACTCATAATCAAACTTCAATGTTACGTGGTTAAGAAATACATTTAACTAATTATTAAATATATATCTAACTTTTTATGTGACTTTGATATTACTCCTGATGATAATAATATAATCCTATTAACGTAAGACAAGAACCAAGAATAATTAAATTAAATATAAATAAAAGGACATAGAAGAAAACTATCTATTCATTTCAAAAAGGGTAAGAGACAGAAATATTCTTACTTTAATATTTATCTTTCAAGACTTTTTATAGAATTAATAGTCCTTCTTTAGCTATAACTTATTCGGTTCATAACCATAGCCTACTAAGCTTCGGTTAAATAATTATTCTTTATAAATACATGACTTTAATTAGTTTCAGTATTTTTCATAATTAAAGAGTATCAGTCAATAAAGGATACCAAGTCCTAAGATCCAAAAGGAAAGGAAGCAACAACAGGAAATAATGTTATTAGATTTTACTTTTGTTTTGCCTTCAGCTGACGGATACCTTAATATATATCTCTGTGCTATCTAGATTAATCAAGTTAACCACTTGAGGATCAAGATACGTAACAATATATATATATATATATATATATATATATATATATATAGAGTATAATATATTCTATTTTTTATTAACTTCACCGCAACACCAAACACCTCCAATGAAATTATGAAAGCACATGTGCGATCCACCAGGATTCGAATCCGGGTTATCACGCACAGATTTTTGACACCTTAACCATTACACCACCAAGACGGTTAGTGGTTTATGCACATGCCTACGACTTATTATCCATTCTCGAATACTGGATATTAATCTAATAATGTTCATACTCCCACCGCACCATGGTGGCCTACTGTTTAAGTGAGGAAAGAATATTCATGGGGCACAGATCATATAGACCGGCCTCGCTACGAAATATCCCTGAACCTACTGATAATCTATTTTTTATTAACTTCACCATAACACCAAACACCTCCAATTAAATTAATGAAAGCAAATGTGCGATCCACCAGGATTCGAACCCGGGTTATGACACATAATTTTATATATATCAGCTATTGGTCTTGTCCGTGGAATGCGGAGGCGAATAATGAAGAGAAACACCAGGGCGTGATAGAATAACCCTTTCATCTTGTCTACATTTATGGCATCGTATTGGAGACACACTTAATCTATCTTCAGGCAAATCTAAAAATAACTGATACCTGCACTTGTAAGAAAACGCTAGTATCATAGTGGATTACAATAATCCACTATGATACTAGTGTTTTCTTACAAGTGTGGGTATCTGTTATTTTTAGATTTGCCTGATGATGGAGTAAGTGTCTCTGAAACGTTGCAATAAATATAGACAAGATGAACGTGTTCTATCACGCCCTGGTGTTTCTCTTCATTATATATATATATATATATATATATAATATTATATATATATATATATATATATAATATTATATATATATCATCAGCCGGAGTTAGTCCACTGCAGGACAAAGGCCTCTCCCAAACGTTTCCACACTAACCGGTCGGATATTAGTCTGTTCCATCCCAACCCAGCAAGCTTTCGGAATTCATCCCTCCATGTGGTTCTCTGTCTACCCCTTCCTCTAGTTCCATCTCCAGTTTTCCATTCTGTTGCTCTAGTTGTCATCTGTTATTATGTCTTCTATATATATATATGACCTGCCCAGGACCATTTCCTCTTCTTTATGGTACTGAGAATATATTCTACTTTTGTTTGTTCTCTCATCCATGAGGCTCTCTTCTTATCACTCAAAGTTATGCCTAACATTATCCTCTTCATTTCTCTTTGGGTACTCCTAAGTTTACGTTCTAGACACTTTCTGATCCATTAATTAGTATAGGGAGGACACATTGGTTGTATATGTTCCTATTTAATGAAGCTTGTTTTTCATAATGGAGCTCTGTTTACCAAATGCACTACATTCAATGCCTATCTTTCGCTTCATTTCTGTAGACTCTTAGAGTGATCTGGGCTTTCCTTTATAACCTGGCCTAGGTATATGAATTCTTCGACTGCTTCTATCACTTCATCTTCTATCTTAATTTGTTGTGGTTGCACAAAATGATTAAACACAATCTTGGTTGTCTTTGTATTAATTTTCAGTCCTACCTTAAGACTTTCTTTAGTTACATCTGTCATCATTTGTTGTAACTCTTCCCCTGAATTGCTGAACAGAACTATGTCATCAGCGAATCTGAGTTTGTTTAGGTATTTGCTGTTAACATTTGTTCCCTTAATGTCCCAGTCAAAATTCCTAAATATTTCTTCCAGACACGCTGTGAAGAGTTTTGGTGAAATTATATCCTCCTGCCTCACTCCCTTCTAAATTGGTCTTTTCTCTCTTTCTTTGCGGAGCTAAGTTATTACTTTTTCATTGCTATATATTTCTTCTAAAAGCTATACGTAATTCTCTACTACCTGCTGTTTTCGAATCGCTCTCATTATAGCAGAATTGGCGACCGAGTAAAATGCCTTTTCTATAATCTGTAAATGCCATACACAAGGGCTTTTGGAATTCATCTGTTTTTTCAATCACTTGGTTAACAACTTGCATGTGACCTGTTATTGAGTTCCCGCTTCGGCAAACTGCTTGTTCTCTTGGATGATTTGAATCTAGTGTTCTACCTATCCGGTTGGTGACGATTTTTGTGAACAGTGTATACACAACAGAAAGCAAGCTAATAGATATATATATATACTGTATATATATATATATATATGAAATGACGGGGTTGCTACCACCAAATGCAACAACCAGTTGCAGAATTCCCAGTCTGCAGCTGGGTCCACCAGCCAAACCCATCACCAGGAAACAACGAAGAAGCAAGAAAATGCAGGAGCCACCCCTATCACCCAGAGCCCCTCATTTTATTTCACGCCTAGCAGCAGTTATGAGGATGGGAAACTGCATCAGCCAACCACAGCCCTGCCTTCAAACGACACCAGCCAATGACAGGACAGCATTCCTTCCTTCACCAGATCTACAATATGATGAAGCAATGTTTATGCAAGTTGAACGCCAGCAACCAGAAGCTTACAGATATAAATGGACCTGAGCAGGAGTACCAGTTATGCCAGTCCGGTAGATCCAATAACCTCCAGACAAGAAGCACAAATAGGCCAGCAATACACCAGTATGTATAAGAGTCTGGAGGATGATGTAATCCTAAGAAGTAAGTACTCCCAGAATAGGATAAATAAATGCTTTATATGATATTAATATGTTACCTAGTATATAAGTACACCTATATATATTACCCAGCCATGTCTACTATTAGTATTTAACCTCACAACTCCATCACAACGAATTCACAATACCCCTATTGCCACGAGACTGTATAAACGAGAGTCAAGATTTAAGTCAGATATTGCTTCAAAGATTTAGGAGGAAAGTATGCAAACCTCCACTGCAGTACTGTACTTAGCCTGAAAAGGACAGGACAGCTAACCACAGCTAAAGCTTGCCCCAGCCCTGCCCCCTGCTTCGACCTGTGGTGCTCTCTGACGTCTGGAACCTGAAGTACTGCCCGAGTGACACCCTACCCTCCTGAGGTACTGCCCTAGAACCTACGCTCTACATCGGCCAGCCCTGCTCTCTCACTACCCTCCAAACTTACCCTAAGTGTCTCTGTATATCTTGAGTTGTGATTATTGTTGTCGAGGTATAGGCTAAAATATGTGAATCGTGTAAGCGTGTGATTATAAACAGATCTGTGCCCAAGATCTTGTAATTGCGTACCTGTTAATCCTTCTGAAATTAATAGTAATTCTTGTCTAAGACCTGTGTTCCAGATCCTATATTACTCCTGTTTAAATATCCTCTAGAACGTCCTACGCATACGTTATATACTTGTGTTCCTTCATTTATCACGCCACGTACTCAGAGATTTTCCTAATATATGTATTCTGTTATGTATGTTGTAAGTTGAGGTCGACGTGTATTTCGTGTCTTGATTCCCCTTCTTAATTCATAACTAATTACCTAGAATCTATGCCCAATTTTATATTTAATTTATCCCAGTGTAAAACTTATCATTAACCAAGTTATATACTTTCAAAGTCCCCCATTTCTCATACGATTACTTAATCGTTGTTGTGATTATTGTATGAATTAGTATTTTCGTTCAGGGGAGTATTGATGACAGTATCAGGGTTGCCAACTGGGATTTTTCAATACCAAATTACCTTAAATTTGGTATTGAAAAATCGGTTTGGTATTGAAAATCAAAATTTGGTGTTCTGGTATTGGGACTTTCAAATTTTGGTATTAATTAATACGAAGTCATGTTTTTATCAATTTCCTCATTTCGGTAAACAAAACTGCTACTAAAAATATATCGGGTGACTATACCATTTGCTTCACTATTATGTGACTTCCCACGACCCGCCATTTGTATTGGACGTGAACCGATCGGGTGTGTATACAGCAGTGGTAACTTACGGTACTACTGTCTGAGTTACTCAGTCGTAATGAAGCTCACAGCAAGTGAAGTTATGTTTGTGTAATGTGACTCATGGAATGTTTGGATATTATGAATAAGTTGCTAACTATGCTTTATCATGTTTAACCACTTCAATAAGCAATGCTGTTGTGGAAAGAATTTTTCCCATGTAAATGTTGTGTAAACAAAACTACACAATCGCAATAACTTAAAGCAGCTAGAGTCTATACACACCACACTAAAAATGCCTGAAGGGTGTTGCAAATAATTGAAAATCACAGCTATTTGGATTTGTTCTCAAGATATGTATGAACAAAAAAAAGATGGTCAAATGATAGTGATGCTGAGAATTTGAGTGCCATAATGACTGATTCTTCTCACTCAAATCATCACATCATACAAGTAAAGTAGGCTAAGTTGCACAATCCACTAAATGTTTTATTATTTTTTTTTTAATGGGAGGATCCGAAGACCCCTTTTCACCCTGGCGCATAACCTATTTTACTGTCAGGCGAAACAGAGGTAAGGGGTGTGAGGTCCTCCCCATGGCTGTTATGTCATCAGTGTAGATTATATATAGGTAATGCCATTTATTTAACATGCTCTCCATGGCTGTTATGGTTAATTAATGGCATTACCTTTATATAATCTACACTGATGCTTGCATGTCTCAGATCTGTACATATATTTACAATATTACAGTATTTTATGTTCATGGATGCTATATTACATAAAATAATGTTATTTATTCATTCATTTATTATGTATATGGCTTACGTTTGCAATTTGGTATTGAAATGTACAATTTGGAATTGAATGTTTATGGATTTGGTATAGTTTCACTCGGAGGAGTTGGCAACCAAAATCAAAATGATCTACATCAATTTGATGTAGATAATTTTGATTCTTATGATCTAGGAATTCTAGCATTGCATAGTCTTTTATCTAAAATGTCTATCATCTCAAATACACCACTTGTCAAGGTGAATTCTTCATAAGACTATTAACCCGTTCAGATCTCTTGTTAATACCCTTCTGAGTATTTTCATAGTTTAACTTTGTCTTGTGCGCCACTGTTAACATAATTAATATCTTGTTAATTTATTCCTTACGCTATTACTATTATAAGCGTTGCCAGGACATCTACCAATTAATCACCTTTGATTATTTAGACTTTGTCTTTATATCCAGTTAGTATTTATTTTCCTTAATTCAGTTACAATTATATTAACAACTTTACATCTGCATTCCTCGACCGAGTTCGTAATTATTGCGTACGTTCGATTGAAGTGAATATACAGTTCAAATAATAAATTACCTAATTTGAGTTACATATCGAAGGCCTTCGATAGAGTCTGGCACAAATCTTTAATTTCTAAACTACCCTCCTTCGGTTTCTATCCCTCCATCTGTGCCTTTGTCTCTAATTTCCTTTCCGGCCGTTCCATAGCCGCGGTTGTGGACGGCCATTGTTCACTTCCTCACCCTATAAACTCTGGTGTTCCTCAGGGCTCTGTCCTATCTCCTATTCTCTTTCTAATTTTTATAAATGATCTCCTCAACTGTACCTCAATTCCCATCCATTCATACGCAGACGACTCAACCTTACACTACTCCATTAGATTTTCAGAACGCCCCAGCCAGCAATCCCTCAACGACAAACGTAATGAAGCCATAGAACTCTTAAATTCTGATCTAAATACTATCTCCAATTGGGGCAGAGAAAACCTTGTTACCTTTAATGCTTCCAAAACCCAATTTCTCCATCTATCTACCCGTAAGGAACTCCCAGCGGACTATCCCTTATTCTTCAACATAACAAAAATCAATCCTTCATGTTCTCTCAATATTCTTGGTGTCTCTTTTTCTTCTGCTCTCAGTTGGAAGGACCATATTACCAGTCTTGCTAAGGCAGCCTCCCAGAAGCTGGGTGTGCTCAACCGCCTTAGGGGGTTCTTTTCCCCTGCACAGCTTCTTGCTCTGTACAGGGGCATAGTGCGTACTTGTATTGAGTATTGTTCACATGTGTGAGGAGGTTCCTCTCACACCGCTATCCTAGACAAAGTTGAAAGGAAGGCCTTTCGTATCATTAACTCCCGTTCACTCACCAACTCTCTGCAATCTCTCTCTCTCCGCCGCAATGTTGCATCTCTCTCGCTATTCTATCGCTACTATAATAATCAGTGTTCCTCAGAGCTTTCCCAGTGTATACCACCTCCTTTACGTAGGGCACGTGGTACCCAACTTGCAACTCAATCCCACCCCTACTCTGTGCAACTCTCCAACCCGAGAGTGAAACGTTACTCTCAGTCTTTCTTCTACTCAACAGCTGAGCTCTGGAACTCTCTCCCAGAATCAGTCTTTCCCTCTTCCTATGACTTACATTGCTTCAAACTCCGTGTGTCCAGGCATTTTGGTTTGAACGTCCCTTGATTTTGGCCCTGTCACTCTTTCAACTATGCTGGAGCCACTAGCTATAGGCAGTCATCACATAGAAAACAAAACAAAAACAAAACATACATAGTAAATTGTGAAAATAAATAGGCAATACCTTACCCCCAGTTTCATTGTATTATCTCTGAGAATAAGTTCATATTTATACAAACCAGAAGTGTATTTTCCAACCGCGCAGTAAAGTTATTGACCTGACATGCTAGCTGATTAAAGGTCGCGTTTACCTGAAGAGCCTTCACCTAGCTCAAGCGCGCGCGCCCCACCTAGTACATCTCGCTCACTGCTTGTGTATTTGTTTTTACTCTTAACTCATTCATTCTCTTGTATATCGAGAATATTAATATTTATCTTTATTGCTGTTTCATTCACGTAAGACACTCGACCCCCATCATTATTATTATTAAGGGTTGATAGTATAGGTCACGTGTTTATTTAATTGCATATTTCCTGTTTTGTTTATTACCAACACTGAATTAATATTGATCTCATCTTGGTCTATTCAGCTATTATACATTCGCCTTTTACCTTATAATTCCCATAATTATTAAGGTAATATTCTAGCCTGAATTATCCATATAAACCAAGCCTATAAGTGAAGATATATTTCTATGCCTTTGAATAAACTTGTGTGTATAACTCTCCTGTGTGTTGTCATTGAGTTCTGTAGTACCTAGTTGAATACTTATTGTGATCTTAAGAACGTGTTCGGGGAGTTCCTGTTGAGTTTATTTACGGTCTTTAAGTCCATATCTGGATTTTAGTAAAGACTATATCACGAGCTGTAATTACTATAGCCCGGCAAAACAATATATATATATATATATATATATATATATATATATATATATATATATATATATTGTGACGCACCCAGTGCGTGGCAACGCAACCTGATTGTACTCCTTGGTACTCCACTGTACCGCCACTGTGTGGTACCGCTGTACCGCTGTACCGTGCTGGCTGCTTATATTGAGTGTGACAACGTATAACTATGTTCTTTGTATCTCTGCAAAGGTCTCGTCATGTGCTAACCAGTGGTGGGTTTTGTTTTAAGCCATGTCGAGACCTTCCATTTAATATGTAGTATCAATAGAGAAGTTGATAGATAAGACAATGGGAATTCAGAGAGAGAGAGTGAGTTAGACTTCAGAGCGAGAGGGTAGCAATGCGCCACGCTGCCGGGGGGGTGGTTGCCAGACGTATGGACCGGTTGGCAGCCCTGCGCTTATAGCTAGGTGCGACAGGGTTGGTAGTCCATTGCCGCCTGCCTATGCTGCCTGGGCTGCCCATGTTGTCGTGCTGCACATTGCCTGGAGGCTCGCTGTGTGTTCCATGATCAGGTTGCCTAGAACCTTTGAGATTCTAACATCCCTTGCCCTCTCTCCCAATTTCTCACGGTTGCACTCTTTCTCTCTGACGACATTACTCTCATTTCATTCTTCTCTCTATTTAAATGCATACCCTTCCCTTGAGGTCCTAAAGGAGTTTCAGCACTCACCTCTCGTATTACTCTTAGGACAAGCATATATTTACATGTATTAGATTTAAGGGGTTAATGTGAACAGCGATCTTCTTGATGAGGATAGTTGGTGAACGTTCTACATGTTCACGAGTTATATGCCCAGCTCATCATCCAATTTGTGACTAGACTAGTGCCATGTGTAAGAGCCCGACCATGCCCAGGAGTTGTCTGTAGAGGGGCGAGGACTTAGCCTTGATTTGCCTACCGAGCCAGGAGCGAGTGCAGTACCAGAGACTACAGCTCGCTCGTAGTGCCGGTATAGTAGAGTAACGTAATTTATCTGTCCTTGTGTTCTCTGCAGTCTTTTCCTGGGTTCTCGCTTTCGGTGCTGGGACTCGTTGTTCCTGTGACTTGGCCTGCTAGCTAGAACACATGGGGATGATGAGTGGGTGATATCTTTATTTTACTATGCATTGCAGCTCTCTTTAAGTTTATGTATATAACACTTTACAATACACATTACTCACACACAAGACAACACTATTAATACTTTCATGTATCAATTAACTGCACTGTCGTTTTGCTGCTGTGTCCGGAGTTCCGTTGCGTAGGGCGCATACGGACTCAGAGGGGAGACAGAGTGAGAGAAGCGAAGTAGCCTATGCGGTAGTAGGCTACCGGTGCAGTACTGTTGCCTGCAACCTTTTAGTTATTCCAAGTATAGATTCATTCTTATAATAAGTGACTACTATTTATGTTCCTTCCATGTGTATTATTAGGTATCTACTGGATCATGAACATCTTGTATGCTACATGCTAGTGCATGTTAGTAGGGGACAGTTATTCTAGTGCACGCGCTTTCAAGTAGGCGTGTACATTTGTCATTTAGCATTTCACTGTCATACCTTTAGCCTGCTTCTATTCTACATTATTAGAGGCTTAATATTAACGTAGTTTCTTGAGTATTACATTTCTTTAGTCATAACGTAACCTATAAATGTCTGAGGGAGTTTAGCCTCATAGCCTACCCCTGTTGTACACTTTCGCCGAGTTAAGGTACCTCGTTACCATAGACGATAACTCTGTAGGGCGTTGGTGCTTTTGTTGTCTGGAGCATATAGTATTTGGGACTGGAATCGAGCGTGTCGTTGTCACATAAGCCATTTCTGTCCTACGATCAAGAATCCCGAATATGTATTGCCGATCCAGCCGTAACAAAATGGCGACCTTGCACAAGATTCAGTAGTATCCTATCACATGTTTTTTGGAGAACTATTCTATGCTACCTAGTAGAGCTGGCTAGAATTTTCTTGCATATTGGAGGAATTTTTATTGTGTCATTATTGTATTGGTGGACTTGCAGATTGTTTCGTTAGGGGTGTCTAGAGTAGAGTCATTCAAGCATCTTTAACATTTTGTGAGTCGAGACTGCAATTAGTAATAAGCACTTCTTTTTTTTTATGAACAGCAATTGTATAACCAGCACTATGTCTAATGACTCATCATTTACGGGGGAGGATAACACGGTACAGCCTAGTAACCAGCAAGTACAACAGATGTTTAGGGAGGGGAGTGTTATAAGTGGAGAGAGGGATGCCCGGGCATTTTTGCAGACACCTTTGACCGAACAGCGCCTGCAGGCTATTGATTGTTACGGTCTTCGCTGTTTAGCCACGGTTTTGGGGCGGGACTGTCCTGACAGTTGGCCCAAGAAGAATTTGGTGGCATGTTTGTTGGGTGATGGCGATGGGGCGGTGGGTGGAGTGGGGTCTTGGGGGGGTTCCCTCCAAGCCTCCATTCCACTCTACCCCTGAGCTGGGCCCTCAGCCAGCGAGTCTTAGCACGATGCAGCAGGAGGGTTCTCAAGGGCAAGCTGGCTTACCCGTAAACACGTCTCGGTGTGGATCCCCCATTTTGTGCTCTCCCCCCCCAGGCCTGTCTCCTGAGATGTTATTTCAGCTAGAACTAGCTAAGTTTAAGCTGCAGGAGACTCAGATACAACAGGCTAGTATAGAACGGATTAAGCTGCAGGAGACTCAGATACAACAGGCTAGTATAGAACGCATAGAGGTTGCTAGAATCCAAGCCAATCAGGATGCAACCAGGTACCAGGCTGAAATGGATGTCGAGAAGTCTAGAGTAGAGACCACGGGGCGTCATCTCGGTGGTGGGCACCGGGTTACAGACTCACTTTCGCATTTAATTAAGTTAGTACCCGCATTTGATGAGACAGCAGTGACTGAGTTTTTTGCTCGTTTCGAAAAGAAGTGTCGTGAGTATGACTGGCCGGAGGTTAAATGGGCAGCATTAGTTTCATCACGTCTAGTGGGTAAGGGGTTGAAAGCCTACGATGCACTGTCACTGGACGAGAGTGTAGTGTATGGACTGGTGAAGGAGGCTGTGCTCCGGGCCTACGAACTGCAACCCGAAACTTATAGATTGAAGTTCCGTGGCGTGAATAAGAAGAGCGACGTCAGTTTTATGGAGCACGCACGGGACTTAACAGATGCAGGTAATAACTGGTTTCGGTCCGAGCACGCAGAGTCGGCTGAGGAAATTAAGCAACTTTTCTATCTGGAACAGTTTTACAAATGTACTGGAACCGATCTAACGCTGAACATTAAGGAAAAATGTCCCAAGACAGTAGAGGAGGCTGCCAAGATGGCAGACTTCAGATTATCATTGATTCGTGGTTGCGGTGCCGCTCAGAGGGCTGAGTCAGGGCAGAAGGGGCGCTATACCCCACCCACCAGAGTTTTCGATAATAACAAATCCTATGACACACATAACCACACTAAATGCATTGCACCTAATAACACCACAAACACAAGCCTCTCCCGTTTACTAAAGGTCAGGCCCCTTCTTCGCCCGCACAAGGGAAGAAGCCCATTGGGGATGTGAAATGTTACAAATGTCAGAAGCTAGGCCATTATTCACGTGAGTGCCCTAGTAACACTCCCGCTAAGCCGGTGTCATTGGTTCACAGTATCGGTGTGTCTCTGAAGGCTGCAGCAACTGCCCGGGGTAGGTTGTCAGCAGCTGAGGCACACGCGGTAAAGAAGCGTACGGAAGGCTCGACACCTGTCCGGGACACTTTCTGTAGCCATCGGGGGCACGGGTTTGTGAGCTGGGGGAGTGAACTACGGAGGGTTGACTTGCTGAGGGATACGGGGGCTTCGCAAACTTTGTTGAGGAACTTCACAGGGAAACCGATAAATGCGGCCAGAGTTGTTGTGGTGCAGGGTATAAATGCTACGAGGTCATACCCACTTGTGAGGTTGGAGTTGAGAGTGGGAGAGGTGTGCAGGGAGCTGGATGTAGGGATCGTTGAGTGTTTGCCAGTTGAGGGCGTCGACCTTCTTCTCGGCAACGACTTTGCGGTGCCCACTTCCGGGACTCCACCCTTAGTCGTTGCCGAGAGGGCGGCCGACGTGGATGGTGAGAATCGGGAATGGGTTGGGAGGTGCCAACAGGATGAGATGGCCTGTGTGGTAACCCGATCTCGCTCTGCGGCTCCTGCACAGCCTAGCACTCAACCTCGGGGACAGTGGAGGAAGGATCAGGAGAAGGTTGCTAAGGGCAGGAAAAGGGACATTGATTCTGCTGCACTTCTCGGTGATTCGGTACTTGGACCTATAATAAACACGGGAGTTGACTCTGGCCCAGATATGGTGTGTAACAAGGCAGAGTTGGGTAAGACTTCGCGTGAGGCAAGAGCTGTAGCGAGAGCCACTAAGGCAGTAGAGCCTACTAGCCGGGGTAATGTCTTATTACAAAACCATCTTGATGCATTGACGCCCAGGGACATTAGTGAGCAGCAGCTGCAAGACGCTAGCCTAGCTCGTTATAGCAATGGTGCCATAGAGTTGGAGGAAGATGGGGATGCGAAGCCGGGAGATTTCTTTAGGCTCAACAGGATATTGTACCGCAGATTTCTAGACCCCAAATCGAAGTGGGAGGGCGGTGCGAGGGTAGTAGACCAGGTGGTTGTTCCAAATAAGTATAGAGAGTCCTTATTGTGTCTGGCGCATGATGTGCCGGTGGCGGGTCATTTGGGGGTAACAAAAACATTGGCGGCATTGGGCAGGTTTTTCTGGTGGCCTGGGGTCAAGGCTGATGTCTGTGCATGGGTGGCTGGGTGTGCGACCTGCCAGACAACGGGGAAGCCTAACCAGACAATCCCGAAGGCACCTTTGTTTCCCATACCTGTCACCGGGCCTCCGTTCAGCAAAGTTGTAGTAGATTTGGTTGGCCCTTTCCCGCCTACTAGTAGTGGCAATAAATTCCTGTTGACAATCATGGATGTGGCTACGAGATACCCGGACGCATACCCCATGAGAAACGGCTCGGCAAAGGCAGTTGTTAAAAACTTATTATTGTTCTGTTCCCGTTATGGATTTCCACGTGAGGTGCAGTCAGACCAGGGGAGCAATTTTACATCCAAATTGTTCAAGCAAACCCTTCAGTTGCACGGTATATGTTCTGTAGTGTCGTCAGCCTACCATCCCGAGAGTCAGGGAGTCTTGGAGCGGTGGCACTCGACCCTGAAGAGTATGCTACGCTGTTACTGTGCAGAACATGACACTGATTGGGATTTGGGTCTGCCGTATGTTCTGTTCGCTGCACGTGAAGTCCCAGGAGAGAGCCTGGGGTTCAGTCCAAATCAACTAGTCTTTGGCCATAATGTGAGAGGACCTTTAAGTATGGTGAAAGAGATCTGGGAGGGCGAAGAGAAGCCGGGGTCTGTACTTAAATATATCCTTGAGAGCCGGGAGAGACTTATAGGTTGCATGGCAGCGGCAGGTAATAACTTGGTTAATGCACAGGCGGTCATGAAGCACCAGTATGACGCCAAGGTGAAGCTTCGGGAGTTTTCGGTGGGTCAGGAGGTAATGTTGCTTTTACCTTTGCCTGGACACCCCCTTTCTGCCAAGTTTATTGGGCCGTATGTGGTGGCTAAGAAACTGTCCGACCTTGATTATCTCGTTGCAACACCTGACCGTAGAAAAAAACATCAGTTATGTCATGTTAACCTCATGAAAGAGTATGTGAGACGCCCCTCAGAGCCTCTCACTGTCCCTGTGCTGGCCTGCAGCGGCCAGGGTGGAGAAGGAGGTGGGGACAGTCATGCTGCTGAGGAGGATAGCTGGGACTGTGTCATTTCCGCGGAACAGTGGGCGGGGAATACTGAACAAGAGGCTAGGCAAGCTGTAAGTCACCTGCCTGAGCACCAGGGTGCTGCTGTCCTAGGCCTGTTCAGGTCATACCCCTCTGTTTTCGCCGAACACCCAGGTCTCACTACTCAGGTAACGCACGACGTGGACGTCGGTGATAATGTGCCCTTCAAGTCAGTGCCCTACCGTGTGCCCCCGGTAAAGTTGCCAGCTTTACGGGAGGAGTTAAAGTACATGGTTGAGAGAGGGATGATCACTGAAGGTTATGTGAAGTGGACATCACCCGTCACGTTGCAGCCAAAACCTGACGGCAAGGTGCGGTTCTGCATAGATTTTCGTAGGCTAAATGGCTTGACCACTACCAACCCTTACCCTTTGCCTCGAGTTGACGACAGCGTGGACAAGATAGGGAATGCAAAGTACCTTACTAAAATTGATCTTGTAAAAGGTTACTGGCAAGTACCCCTGTCGGACCGAGCTAAGCAAGTTTGTGGTTTTGTGGTAGATGGCAAGACCTACCAATGTAACGTAATGCCTTATGGGCTTAAGAACGCACCTGCCACGTTTCAGAACCTGATGAACGATATTTGTGACGAAATCCCTAACTGCACGGTCTACCTTGATGACGTGATAGTGTATGATGACAATTTTGAAAATCACCTAAGGCACTTAGAGACCCTGTTTGGGAAGTTGCACGATGCTGGGCTGGTGGTGAACCTGAGGAAGTGCGAGTTTGTAAAGGCTACTGTGCAGTATCTTGGCTTCGTGGTCGGGTTAGGCCGGGTGTGCCCCCCCCTGAGCAAGATACAGGCTATCAATATGTTTCCCAGGCCCACCACTAAGCGCCAGGTCATGCGGTTCCTAGGTATGATAGGCTATTATAGGCGCTTCATCCGGGGATACTCTACTGTCTTAGCACCGTTAACTGATCTACTGTCGAAGTCAGTGAAGTTCTGTTGGGCTGCGGAGTGTCAGAGGGCTTTCGACCTAGTCAAGCACCTGCTGTGTACACATCCGATTTTGAGAGCCCCAGACTTCTCCAGGAGTTTTCAGCTGGCGACTGATGCCAGCGGTGTGGGTGCCGGGGCAGTGTTACTGCAGACTGATTCCGAGGGCTTGGAACACCCAGTGAGCTTCTTTTCTCGCAAGTTTAATTCGGCACAAAGGAATTACTCGACTATAGAGAAGGAGCTTCTTGCTATCGTTTTGTCGCTCAAACATTTCGAAGTTTATGTTCCAGCCTACGGCCCGGTAGTGACGATTTATACGGACCATCATCCCTTGAAATTCCTAAATCAGTTTCACAATCGGAATATGCGGTTGACCAGGTGGTCCCTAATGCTCCAAGAGTATAATCTCAACATTCAGCATATTGCCGGGAGTGAGAACGTGATAGCAGATTGTCTATCAAGGGTTGATGATCCAGGATAGTCGTGCACGGTGTGTGGGTTGAGCAGGAGTAAAATTAGGCTATCATAACGCCGTCCAAAAAGATTATAAAACAATAAAATAAACGAGAATTTTTTTTTTTAGTTTTGTAAGTCTTTATTGTTGTAGCATGATGCATGCGATATTGTGTTTTATGTATAATTCACACTTCAGTTGTTGTGCACCTTTTGCAATTAGTGGCAGCTAAGGGTAGCAGGTCGGTTGGTTGCCTGTCAGATTTTGATAATGCTTCTAAGGTCGATTATCTAAAATCTTGGGGGGGCTGTGACGCACCCAGTGCGTGGCAACGCAACCTGATTGTACTCCTTGGTACTCCACTGTACCGCCACTGTGTGGTACCGCTGTACCGCTGTACCGTGCTGGCTGCTTATATTGAGTGTGACAACGTATAACTATGTTCTTTGTATCTCTGCAAAGGTCTCGTCATGTGCTAACCAGTGGTGGGTTTTGTTTTAAGCCATGTCGAGACCTTCCATTTAATATGTAGTATCAATAGAGAAGTTGATAGATAAGACAATGGGAATTCAGAGAGAGAGAGTGAGTTAGACTTCAGAGCGAGAGGGTAGCAATGCGCCACGCTGCCGGGGGGGTGGTTGCCAGACGTATGGACCGGTTGGCAGCCCTGCGCTTATAGCTAGGTGCGACAGGGTTGGTAGTCCATTGCCGCCTGCCTATGCTGCCTGGGCTGCCCATGTTGTCGTGCTGCACATTGCCTGGAGGCTCGCTGTGTGTTCCATGATCAGGTTGCCTAGAACCTTTGAGATTCTAACATCCCTTGCCCTCTCTCCCAATTTCTCACGGTTGCACTCTTTCTCTCTGACGACATTACTCTCATTTCATTCTTCTCTCTATTTAAATGCATACCCTTCCCTTGAGGTCCTAAAGGAGTTTCAGCACTCACCTCTCGTATTACTCTTAGGACAAGCATATATTTACATGTATTAGATTTAAGGGGTTAATGTGAACAGCGATCTTCTTGATGAGGATAGTTGGTGAACGTTCTACATGTTCACGAGTTATATGCCCAGCTCATCATCCAATTTGTGACTAGACTAGTGCCATGTGTAAGAGCCCGACCATGCCCAGGAGTTGTCTGTAGAGGGGCGAGGACTTAGCCTTGATTTGCCTACCGAGCCAGGAGCGAGTGCAGTACCAGAGACTACAGCTCGCTCGTAGTGCCGGTATAGTAGAGTAACGTAATTTATCTGTCCTTGTGTTCTCTGCAGTCTTTTCCTGGGTTCTCGCTTTCGGTGCTGGGACTCGTTGTTCCTGTGACTTGGCCTGCTAGCTAGAACACATGGGGATGATGAGTGGGTGATATCTTTATTTTACTATGCATTGCAGCTCTCTTAAGTTTATGTATATAACACTTTACAATACACATTACTCACACACAAGACAACACTATTAATACTTTCATGTATCAATTAACTGCACTGTCGTTTTGCTGCTGTGTCCGGAGTTCCGTTGCGTAGGGCGCATACGGACTCAGAGGGGAGACAGAGTGAGAGAAGCGAAGTAGCCTATGCGGTAGTAGGCTACCGGCGCAGTACTGTTGCCTGCAACCTTTTAGTTATTCCAAGTATAGATTCATTCTTATAATAAGTGACTACTATTTATGTTCCTTCCATGTGTATTATTAGGTATCTACTGGATCATGAACATCTTGTATGCTACATGCTAGTGCATGTTAGTAGGGGACAGTTATTCTAGTGCACGCGCTTTCAAGTAGGCGTGTACATTTGTCATTTAGCATTTCACTGTCATACCTTTAGCCTGCTTCTATTCTACATTATTAGAGGCTTAATATTAACGTAGTTTCTTGAGTATTACATTTCTTTAGTCATAACGTAACCTATAAATGTCTGAGGGAGTTTAGCCTCATAGCCTACCCCTGTTGTACACTTTCGCCGAGTTAAGGTACCTCGTTACCATAGACGATAACTCTGTAGGGCGTTGGTGCTTTTGTTGTCTGGAGCATATAGTATTTGGGACTGGAATCGAGCGTGTCGTTGTCACATAAGCCATTTCTGTCCTACGATCAAGAATCCCGAATATGTATTGCCGATCCAGCCGTAACAAAATATATACTGTATATATAAGGTATATATATATACATATATATATATATATATATATATATATATTATATATATATATACAGTATATATATATATATATATATATATATTTATATATATATATATATATATATATATATATATTGTTACGTACCTTGATCCTCAAGTGGTTAACTTGATGAATCTAGATAGCACAGAGATATATATTAAGGTATCAGTCAGCTGAAGGCAAAACAAAAGTAAAATCTAATAAAATTATTTCCTGTTGTTGCTTCCTTTCCTTTTGGATCTTAGGACTTGGTATCCTTTATTGACTGATACTCTTTAATTATGAAAAAATACTGAAACTAATTAAAGTCATGTAGTATTTATAAAGAATTATTATTTAACCGAAGCTTAGTAGAGGCTATGGTTATGAACCGAATATGTTATATCTAAAGAAGGACTATTAATTCTATAAAAAGTCTTGAAAGATAAATATTGAGGTAAGAATATTTCTGTCTCTTACCCTTTTTGAAATGAATAGCTAGTTTTCTTATATGTCCTTTTATTTATATTTAATGTAATTATTCTTGGTTCCTGTCTTACGTTAATAGTATTATATTATTATTATCATCAGGATTAATATCAAAGTCACATAAAAAGTTAGATATATATTTAATAATTAGTTAAATGTATTTCTTAACCACGTAACATTGAGGTTTGATTATGAGTAAATTAAGTTACAGG
>JBAKBP010029721.1:0-26758 GCA_037953745.1 Lithodes maja | reverse complement strand
ATAGGTGAACAGTGTGTTAGAAATGATAATGGGAAGTTTATAATAATAATAATAATAATAATAATAGTTCTTAAAGCTAGCGCATGCTAAGCTAGCTAAGGATAGCTCAATAAGGCCGATTAGGCGTATTTCCATTGGGGTCCTGTACTGCTACCCCATCCCTTTGCTCATGAGGGATGGTAACGACTCAGTGCTTGTGAAAAATCTTTAATGCGCCGAGCGTGGGCGCGAACCCGGGCCTTCTGGGTGGCAGTCCGAGACGCTAGTCACTACACCAAGCGAGCTGCATGCAGAAAATGAAATCAGAGAAGCATGGAAGGCACACTATGAACGATTGCTAAATGTAGAGTTTGAATGGGATAAGGAACAGCTTAGTATCGAAAACCCAATATCTGGACCCCCTCCTTTGATAGCACCAGCTGTAGTGAGAGACGCAATCAATAAAATGAAGGACGGTAAAGCTCCAGGGTGTTCTGACATTGTTGCTGAGATTATGAAAGCCTCAGGGGAGACTGGTGTCAATTTAGTCACTGAGTTGATAAACATCATTATTAAAGATGAGAAAATCCCAGAGGATTGGCTCAAAAGTGTAATAGTAAATATATACAAAGGAAAAGGGGATGCGCTAGATAGAGGAAATTATAGGGGCCTGATAATGGTTGACCAAATCATGAAGGTCTGTGAGAGAGTCTTTGAGGGTTTGATCAGGCAAAGCATCTCCATTGATGATATGCAGTTTGGTTTTATGCCAGGACGGGGTCCAACTGATGCTATCTTCATAGTCAGGCTGATACAGGAAAGATACTTACTAAAAAGCAGGGATCTTTACTTTGTGTTTGTAGACCTGGAGAAGGCCTTTGATAGGGTGCCTTGAGATGCTGTGCAGTGGGCTATGAGGAAACTTGGTGTAGAAGAGTGGCTGGTGCGTGTGATAATGAAGATGTATGAGGATTCGCGAAGTGCGGTGAGGGTGAAGGGTGTACTGAGTGATGAGTTCGCAGTCCGTGTTGGAGTCCATCAGGGTTTAGTGTTAAGCCCCCTCCTCTTTATTATGGTCTTGGAGGCACTGTCTAGAGTTCTTATAGGCGGACTCCCGTTGGAACTGTTTTCCGCAGATGATTTAGTCCTAATAGCTGACAGTATGCAAGATGTTGAGGCCAAATTCAGAGAATGGAGAGAGGGTTTGGCGAGCAAGGGTTTAAGAGTCAATATTAACAGAACCAAGGTTATGCATTGTAGATTGAGACGAGGCAATGTGGAAAAGAGCGGTGCATACCCATGTGCAGTGTCAGGAAAGGATGTGGGCATTAACTTGATTCAAAGTAGCATCTGTCGATGTTGGGTACACCATGGGAGTAAGCGCTGTAGTAGAATAAAGGGACCCCTGCCGAAGGATAAGTCAGAATAGAGAAATTTGAGTGCATAGTGTGCAAAGGCGAGCTTGTGTAAAGTGATGATCCTGTGGCTGTGAATTTTGGAAATGAGTCATTTGAGCTGGTGAACAAGTTTTGTTGCCTAGGAGATACCATCTCTGCCGGTGGTGGGGCCGAGGCCGCCACTGTTGCTAGAATTAGATGTGGCTGGGGGAAGTTCAGAGAACTGCTGCCAATCCTGACCATGAAAAGAATGCCTCTCCCCCTGAAGGGAAAGGTGTATGCCTCATGTGTTAGAAGTGCAATGACGTATGCCTCAGAAACATGGGCCGTTAAAGTAGAGGATGTCATCAGAATGGAACGTAATGAGATGAGAATGGTGAAATGGATGTGTGGGGCCAGGCTACAGAATAGAATAACAAATGTTGAGCTGAGGAGACGATTAGGTATACAGAGTATTAGCGAGGTGATGCATACAAGTAGACTGGGATGATATGGACATGTGGAGAGAATGGATGAACAAAATTGGGTGAATTAATGCAGGTCTGTGATTGTAGATGGAGCTGCACGGGGTGGACCGAGGAAGACCTGGGATCGGACTACAGTATACGTGCCGATCTCAAATCCAAGAACTTGACAAGTGAAGCGGCCCTTAACAGGGTTGCCTGGAACGCCGCCATTAGGACAAAAGACTGTAACTGCACGTATGTGTGGAACACTCAGTCTTAAAATGTTATGTATATATGTATGTATGTATGTATGTATATATATATATTGTTACGGCTGGATCGGCAATACATATTCGGGATTCTTGATCGTAGGACAGAAATGGCTTATGTGACAACGACACGCTCGATTCCAGTCCCAAATACTATATGCTCCAGACAACAAAAGCACCAACGCCCTACAGAGTTATCGTCTATGGTAACGAGGTACCTTAACTCGGCGAAAGTGTACAACAGGGGTAGGCTATGAGGCTAAACTCCCTCAGACATTTATAGGTTACGTTATTACTAAAGAAATGCAATACTCAAGAAACTACGTTAATATTAAGCCTCTACTAATGTAGAATAGAAGCAGGCTAAAGGTATGACAGTGAAATGCTAAATGACAAATGTACACGCCTACTTGAAAGCGCGTGCACTAGAATAACTGTCCCCTACTAACATGCACTAGCATGTAGCATACAAGATGTTCATGATCCAGTAGATACCTAATAATACACATGGAAGGAACATAAATAGTAGTCACTTATTGTAATAATGAATCTATACTTGGAATAACTAAAAGGTTGCAGGCAACAGTACTGCGCCGGTAGCCTACTACCGCATAGGCTACTTCGCTTCTCTCACTCTGTCTCCCCTCTGAGTCCGTATGCGCCCTACGCAACGGAACTCCGGACACAGCAGCAAAACGACAGTGCAGTTAATTGATACATGAAAGTATTAATAGTGTTGTCTTGTGTGTGAGTAATGTGTATTGTAAAGTGTTATATACATAAACTTAAAGAGAGCTGCAAATGCATAGTAAAATAAAGATATCACCCACTCATCATCCCCATGTGTTCTAGCTAGCAGGCCAAGTCACAGGAACAACGAGTCCCAGCACCGAAAGCGAGAACCCAGGAAAAGACTGCAGAGAACACAAGGACAGATAAATTACGTTACTCTACTATACCGGCACTACGAGCGAGCTGTAGTCTCTGGTACTGCACTCGCTCCTGGCTCGGTAGGCAAATCAAGGCTAAGTCCTCGCCCCTCTACAGACAACTCCTGGGCATGGTCGGGCTCTTACACATGGCACTAGTCTAGTCACAAATTGGATGATGAGCTGGGCATATAACTCGTGAACATGTAGAACGTTCACCAACTATCCTCATCAAGAAGATCGCTGTTCACATTAACCCCTTAAATCTAATACATGTAAATATATGCTTGTCCTAAGAGTAATACGAGAGGTGAGTGCTGAAACTCCTTTAGGACCTCAAGGGAAGGTTATGCATTTAAATAGAGAGAAGAATGAAATGAGAGTAATGTCGTCAGAGAGAAAGAGTGCAACCGTGAGAAATTGGGAGAGAGGGCAAGGGATGTTAGAATCTCAAAGGTTCTAGGCAACCTGATCATGGAACACACAGCGAGCCTCCATGCAATGTGCAGTACGACAACATGGGCAACCCAGGCAGCATAGGCAGGCGGCAATGGATTACCAACCCTGTCGCGCCTAGCTATAAGCGCAAGGCTGCCAACCAGTCCATACGTCTGGCAACCACCCCTCCGGCAGCGCGGCGCGCTGCTACCCTCTCGCTCTGAAGACTAACTCACTCTCTCTCTCTGAATTCCCATTGTCTCATCTATCAACTTCTCTATTGATACTACATATTAAATGGAAGGTCTCGACATGGCTTAAAACAAAACCCACCACTGGTTAGCACATGACGAGACCTTTGCAGAGATACAAAGAACATAGTTATACGTTGTCACACTCAATATAAGCAGCCAGCACGGTACAGCGCGGTACCGTGGCGGTACAGTGGAGTACCAAGGAGTACAATCAGGTTACGTTGCCACGCACTGGGTGCGTCACAGCCTCCCCAAGATTTTAGATAATCGACCTTAGAAGCATTATCAAAATCTGACAGGCAACCAACCGACCTGCTACCCTTAGCTGCCACTAATTGCAAAAGGTGCACAACAACTGAAGTGTGAATTATACATAAAACACAATATCGCATGCATCATGCTACAACAATAAAGACTTACAAAACTAAAAAAAAAAATTTCTCGTTTATTTTATTGTTTTATAATCTTTTTGGACGGCGTTATGATAGCCTAATTTTACTCCTGCTCAACCCCCACACCGTGCACGACTATCCTGGATCATCAACCCTTGATAGACAATCTGCTATCACGTTCTCACTCCCGGCAATATGCTGAATGTTGAGATTATACTCTTGGAGCATTAGGGACCACCTGGTCAACCGCATATTCCGATTGTGAAACTGATTTAGGAATTTCAAGGGATGATGGTCCGTATAAATCGTCACTACCGGGCCGTAGGCTGGAACATAAACTTTGAAATGTTTGAGCGACAAAACGATAGCAAGAAGCTCCTTCTCTATAGTCGAGTAATTCCTTTGTGCCGAATTAAACTTGCGAGAAAAGAAGCTCACTGGGTGTTCCAAGCCCTCGGAATCAGTCTGCAGTAACACTGCCCCGGCACCCACACCGCTGGCATCAGTCGCCAGCTGAAAACTCCTGGAGAAGTCTGGGGCTCTCAAAATCGGATGTGTACACAGCAGGTGCTTGACTAGGTCGAAAGCCCTCTGACACTCCGCAGCCCAACAGAACTTCACTGACTTCGACAGTAAATCAGTTAACGGTGCCAAGACAGTAGAGTATCACCGGATGAAGCGCCTATAATAGCCTATCATACCTAGGAACCGCATGACCTGGCGCTTAGTGGTGGGCCTGGGAAACATATTGATAGCCTGTATCTTGCTCAGGGGGGGGCACACCCGGCCTAACCCGACCACGAAGCCAAGATACTGCACAGTAGCCTTTACAAACTCGCACTTCCTCAGGTTCACCACCAGCCCAGCATCGTGCAACTTCCCAAACAGGGTCTCTAAGTGCCTTAGGTGATTTTCAAAATCGTCATCATACACTATCACGTCATCAAGGTAGACCGTGCAGTTAGGGATTTCGTCACAAATATCGTTCATCAGGTTCTGAAACGTGGCAGGTGCGTTCTTAAGCCCATAAGGCATTACGTTACATTGGTAGGTCTTGCCATCTACCACAAAACCACAAACTTGCTTAGCTCGGTCCGACAGGGGTACTTGCCAGTAGCCTTTTACAAGATCAATTTTAGTAAGGTACTTTGCATTCCCTATCTTGTCCACGCTGTCGTCAACTCGAGGCAAAGGGTAAGGGTTGGTAGTGGTCAAGCCATTTAGCCTACGAAAATCTATGCAGAACCGCACCTTGCCGTCAGATTTTGGCTGCAACGTGACGGGTGATGTCCACTTCACATAACCTTCAGTGATCATCCCTCTCTCAACCATGTACTTTAACTCCTCCCGTAAAGCTGGCAACTTTACCGGGGGCACACGGTAGGGCACTGACTTGAAGGGCACATTATCACCGACGTCCACGTCGTGCGTTACCTGAGTAGTGAGACCTGGGTGTTCGGCGAAAACAGAGGGGTATGACCTGAACAGGCCTAGGACAGCAGCACCCTGGTGCTCAGGCAGGTGACTTACAGCTTGCCTAGCCTCTTGTTCAGTATTCCCCGCCCACTGTTCCGCGGAAATGACACAGTCCCAGCTATCCTCCTCAGCAGCATGACTGTCCCCACCTCCTTCTCCACCCTGGCCGCTGCAGGCCAGCACAGGGACAGTGAGAGGCTCTGAGGGGCGTCTCACATACTCTTTCATGAGGTTAACATGACATAACTGATGTTTTTTTCTACGGTCAGGTGTTGCAACGAGATAATCAAGGTCGGACAGTTTCTTAGCCACCACATACGGCCCAATAAACTTGGCAGAAAGGGGGTGTCCAGGCAAAGGTAAAAGCAACATTACCTCCTGACCCACCGAAAACTCCCGAAGCTTCACCTTGGCGTCATACTGGTGCTTCATGACCGCCTGTGCATTAACCAAGTTATTACCTGCCGCTGCCATGCAACCTATAAGTCTCTCCCGGCTCTCAAGGATATATTTAAGTACAGACCCCGGCTTCTCTTCGCCCTCCCAGATCTCTTTCACCATACTTAAAGGTCCTCTCACATTATGGCCAAAGACTAGTTGATTTGGACTGAACCCCAGGCTCTCTCCTGGGACTTCACGTGCAGCGAACAGAACATACGGCAGACCCAAATCCCAATCAGTGTCATGTTCTGCACAGTAACAGCGTAGCATACTCTTCAGGGTCGAGTGCCACCGCTCCAAGACTCCCTGACTCTCGGGATGGTAGGCTGACGACACTACAGAACATATACCGTGCAACTGAAGGGTTTGCTTGAACAATTTGGATGTAAAATTGCTCCCCTGGTCTGACTGCACCTCACGTGGAAATCCATAACGGGAACAGAACAATAATAAGTTTTTAACAACTGCCTTTGCCGAGCCGTTTCTCATGGGGTATGCGTCCGGGTATCTCGTAGCCACATCCATGATTGTCAACAGGAATTTATTGCCACTACTAGTAGGCGGGAAAGGGCCAACCAAATCTACTACAACTTTGCTGAACGGAGGCCCGGTGACAGGTATGGGAAACAAAGGTGCCTTCGGGATTGTCTGGTTAGGCTTCCCCGTTGTCTGGCAGGTCGCACACCCAGCCACCCATGCACAGACATCAGCCTTGACCCCAGGCCACCAGAAAAACCTGCCCAATGCCGCCAATGTTTTTGTTACCCCCAAATGACCCGCCACCGGCACATCATGCGCCAGACACAATAAGGACTCTCTATACTTATTTGGAACAACCACCTGGTCTACTACCCTCGCACCGCCCTCCCACTTCGATTTGGGGTCTAGAAATCTGCGGTACAATATCCTGTTGAGCCTAAAGAAATCTCCCGGCTTCGCATCCCCATCTTCCTCCAACTCTATGGCACATTGCTATAACGAGCTAGGCTAGCGTCTTGCAGCTGCTGCTCACTAATGTCCCTGGGCGTCAATGCATCAAGATGGTTTTGTAATAAGACATTACCCCGGCTAGTAGGCTCTACTGCCTTAGTGGCTCTCGCTACAGCTCTTGCCTCACGCGAAGTCTTACCCAACTCTGCCTTGTTACACACCATATCTGGGCCAGAGTCAACTCCCGTGTTTATTATAGGTCCAAGTACCGAATCACCGAGAAGTGCAGCAGAATCAATGTCCCTTTTCCTGCCCTTAGCAACCTTCTCCTGATCCTTCCTCCACTGTCCCCGAGGTTGAGTGCTAGGCTGTGCAGGAGCCGCAGAGCGAGATCGGGTTACCACACAGGCCATCTCATCCTGTTGGCACCTCCCAACCCTTTCCCGATTCTCACCATCCACGTCGGCCGCCCTCTCGGCAACGACTAAGGGTGGAGTCCCGGAAGTGGGCACCGCAAAGTCGTTGCCGAGAAGAAGGTCGACGCCCTCAACTGGCAAACACTCAACGATCCCTACATCCAGCTCCCTGCACACCTCTCCCACTCTCAACTCCAACCTCACAAGTGGGTATGACCTCGTAGCATTTATACCCTGCACCACAACAACTCTGGCCGCATTTATCGGTTTCCCTGTGAAGTTCCTCAACAAAGTTTGCGAAGCCCCCGTATCCCTCAGCAAGTCAACCCTCCGTAGTTCACTCCCCCAGCTCACAAACCTGTGTCCCCGATGGCTACAGAAAGTGTCCCGGACAGGTGTCGAGCCTTCCATACGCTTCTTTACCGCGTGTGCCTCAGCTGCTGACAACCTACCCCGGGCAGTTGCTGCAGCCTTCAGAGACACACCGATACTGTGAACCAATGACACCGGCTTAGCGGGAGTGTTACTAGGGCACTCACGTGAATAATGGCCTAGCTTCTGACATTTGTAACATTTCACATCCCCAATGGGCTTCTTCCCTTGTGCGGGCGAAGAAGGGGCCTGACCTTTAGTAAACGGGAGAGGCTTGTGTTTGTAGGTGTTATTAGGTGCAATGCTTTTAGTGTGGTTATGTGTGTCATAGGATTTGTTATTATCGAAAACTCTGGTGGGTGGGGTATAGCGCCCCTTCTGCCCTGACTCAGCCCTCTGAGCGGCACCGCAACCACGAATCAATGATAATCTGAGGTCTGCCATCTTGGCAGCCTCCTCTACTGTCTTGGGACCTTTTTCCTTAATGTTCAGCGTTAGATCGGTTCCAGTACATTTGTAAAACTGTTCCAGATAGAAAAGTTGCTTAATTTCCTCAGCCGACTCTGCGTGCTCGGACCGAAACCAGTTATTACATGCATCTGTTAAGTCCCGTGCGTGCTCCATAAAACTGACGTCGCTCTTCTTATTCACGCCACGGAACTTCAATCTATAAGTTTCGGGTTGCAGTTCGTAGGCCCGGAGCACAGCCTCCTTCACCAGTCCATACACGACACTCTCGTCCAGTGACAGTGCATCGTAGGCTTTCAACCCCTTACCCACTAGACGTGATGAAACTAATGCTGCCCATTTAACCTCCGGCCAGTCATACTCACGACACTTCTTTTCGAAACGAGCAAAAAACTCAGTCACTGCTGTCTCATCAAATGCGGGTACTAACTTAATTAAATGCGAAAGTGAGTCTGTAACCCGGTGCCCACCACCGAGATGACGCCCCGTGGTCTCTACTCTAGACTTATCGACATCCATTTCAGCCTGGTACCTGGTTGCATCCTGATTGGCTTGGATTCTAGCAACCTCTATGCGTTCTATACTAGCCTGTTGTATCTGAATCTCCTGCAGCTTAATCCGTTCTATACTAGCCTGTTGTATCTGAGTCTCCTGCAGCTTAAGCTTCGCTAGTTCTAGCTGAAATAACATCTCAGGAGACAGGCCTGGGGGGGGAGAGCACAAAATGGGGGATCCACACCGAGACGTGTTTACGGGTAAGCCAGCTTGCCATTGAGAACCCTCCTGCTGCATCGTTCTAAGAATCGCTGGCTGAGGGCCCAGCTCAGGGGTAGAGTGGAATGGAGGCTTGGAGGGAACCCCCCAAGACCCCACTCCACCCACCGCCCCATCGCCATCACCCAACAAACATGCCACCAAATTCTTCTTGGGCCAACTGTCAGGACAGTCCCGCCCCAAAACCGTGGCTAAACAGCGAAGACCGTAACAATCAATAGCCTGCAGGCGCTGTTCGGTCAAAGGTGTCTGCAAAAATGCCCGGGCATCCCTCTCTCCACTTATTACACTCCCCTCCCTAAATATCTGTTGTACTTGCTGGTCACTAGGCTGTACCGTGTTATCCTCCCCCGTAAATGATGAGTCATTAGACATAGTGCTGGTTATACAATTGCTGTTCATAAAAAAAAAAAAGTGCTTATTACTAATTGCAGTCTCGACTCACAAAATGTTAAAGATGCTTGAATGACTCTACTCTAGACACCCCTAACGAAACAATCTGCAAGTCCACCAATACAATAATGACACAATAAAAATTCCTCCAATATGCAAGAAAATTCTAGCCAGCTCTACTAGGTAGCATAGAATAGTTCTCCAAAAAACATGTGATAGGATACTACTGAATCTTGTGCAAGGTCGCCATTTTGTTACGGCTGGATCGGCAATACATATTCGGGATTCTTGATCGTAGGACAGAACTGGCTTATGTGACAACGACACGCTCGATTCCAGTCCCAAATACTATATGCTCCAGACAACAAAAGCACCAACGCCCTACAGAGTTATCGTCTATAGTAACGAGGTACCTTAACTCGGCGAAAGTGTACAACAGGGGTAGGCTATGAGGCTAAACTCCCTCAGACATTTATAGGTTACGTTATTACTAAAGAAATGCAATACTCAAGAAACTACGTTAATATTAAGCCTCTAATAATGTAGAATAGAAGCAGGCTAAAGGTATGACAGTGAAATACTAAATGACAAATGTACACGCCTACTTGAAAGCGCGTGCACTAGAATAACTGTCCCCTACTAACATGCACTAGCATGTAGCATACAAGATGTTCATGATCCAGTAGATACCTAATAATACACATGGAAGGAACATAAATAGTAGTCACTTATTATAAGAATGAATCTATACTTGGAATAACTAAAAGGTTGCAGGCAACAGTACTGCGCCGGTAGCCTACTACCGCATAGGCTACTTCGCTTCTCTCACTCTGTCTCCCCTCTGAGTCCGTATGCGCCCAACGCAACAGAACTCCGGACACAGCAGCAAAACGACAGTGCAGTTAATTGATACATGAAAGTATTAATAGTGTTGTCTTGTGTGTGAGTAATGTGTATTGTAAAGTGTTACATACATATACTTAAAGAGAGCTGCAATGCATAGTAAAATAAAGATATATCCCACTCATCATCCCCATGTGTTCTAGCTAGCAGGCCAAGTCACAGGAACAACGAGTCCCAGCACCGAAAGCGAGAACCCAGGAAAAGACTGTAGAGAACACAAGGACAGATAAATTACGTTACTCTACTATACCGGCACTACGAGCGAGCTGTAGTCTCTGGTACTACACTCGCTCCTGGCTCGGTATGCAAATCAAGGCTAAGTCCTCGCCCCTCTACAGACAACTCCTGGGCATGGTCGGGCTCTTACACATGGCACCAGTCTAGTCACAAATTGGATGATGAGCGGGGCATATAACTCGTGAACATGTAGAACGTTCACCAACTATCCTCATCAAGAAGATCGCTGTTCACATTAACCCCTTAAATCTAATACATGTAAATATATGCTTGTCCTAAGAGTAATACGAGAGGTGAGTGCTGAAACTCCTTTAGGACCTCAAGGGAAGGTTATGCATTTAAATAGAGAGAAGAATGAAATGAGAGTAATGTCGTCAGAGAGAAAGAGTGCAACCGTGAGAAGTTGGGAGAGAGGGCAAGGGATGTTAGAATCTCAAAGGTTCTAGGCAACCTGATCATGGAACACACAGCGAGCCTCCAGGCAATGTGTAGTACGACAACATGGGCAGCCCAGGCAGCATAGGCAGGCGGCAATGGACTACCAACCCTGTCGCGCCCAGCTATAAGCGCAAGGCTGCCAACCAGTCCATACGTCTGGCAACCACCCCCCTGGCAGCGTGGCGCGTTGCTACCCTCTCGCTCTGAAGACTAACTCACTCTCTCTCTCTGAACTCCCATTGTCCTATCTATCAACTTCTCTATTGATACTACATATTAAATGGAAGGTCTCGACATGGCTTAAAACAAAACCCACCACTGGTTAGCACATGACGAGACCTTTGCAGAGATACAAAGAACATAGTTATAAGTTGTCACACTCAATATACATAGCTGCTGACGGTAGCCAGCACGGTACAGTGGTACGGGCGGTACAGCGGAGTACCAAGGAGTACAATCAGGTTGCGTTGCCACGCACTGGGTGCGTCACAATATATATATATATAGCACCATCAAGGCTGAATATAATTATGGCCAGGCTGAGAGGAAGGCAAGGAAAATTACTGGACTTGTATAATGGGTTACAAAAATATATACATTAAAATTTTGTAGTAAAGTCATTATAGGTAAACCAGAAATCGTTGTCAGGTGTGGTTCATACTAGTATTGTATATTTAAATTATCAACAAACTATTTATACTTCAGGTCCTATATACTAGTTTGGTTATCAGCTGTGGTTTATATAAATACTGTATATCAACAAACTATTTATGCTTCAAGACGTTTGTAATAGTTCTGTTGTCAGCTGTGGTTCATACTATTATATCACCAAACTTTTTATGCTTCAGATCCCTTGTAATAGTTCTGTTGTCAGCTGTGATACATAGTAATATGTGGATGATTCATACTGACAAGTAGATGGATTGGGTGGGGGAAAACACAGGAAAGAGCTTTGATTCTATATTCTCTAACGTTTCGGGCTATGGACAACCCACCTTCAGCCTCTCAGCCTCTCTGAAGATCGGTTGTCCATAGCACGAAACGTTAGAGAATATAGAATCAAAGCTCTTTCCTGTGTTTCCTCCCACCCAATCATCATAGTAATATGTCACCAAACTATTTATACTTCCGGTCCCTTGTAATAGTTCTGTTGTCATAGGGTGTCAAGCCAGAGCAACTTTGTTTGAAGACTTAAATGAATATGGAAAGGAAAACAAGAAAATGTACGTGAAATAGGATTGTGTTTACCATTACATTACTTCCCAAAACATAAATTGAACTATAAATCATAATTTTGTCCTTGCATATACAATAATAAAGACTGAAAATTATGGACATTGGTTTTGTTTAACAGTTTTCAGTGCCTCCAATTCCTCCCCCTGTGCTTCCTACTACTAATATATCACCTTCTCGCTCTCGTAATTCACATCTGCACACTCACACTTCATTATTATGGCGCTCATGTGTCTTCAAGCTATTACCTGAGAGAGAGAGAGAGAGAGAGAGAGAGAGAGAGTGTGAGAGTGGAAGATAGTGATTTACATATATTTACATAGATACACTGAACACTCAGACCTTACGATCCAAGCGAGGTGGTCAGGACTTAATCCCAGTAGAGATAGCAAATAAGAGAGAGAGAAGAAATATATATATATATATATATTTACATAGATACACTGAGCACACAGACCTTACGATCCCAGCGAGGTGGTCGGGATTTAATTCTAGTAGAGATAGCTAACCCGTGAGTAAGGAAAAGTGGAAGGAAAGGATAGAAATGAAGAGAGAGAGAGAGAGAGAGAGAATATTGGATTGTGTTAAGAGGTTCATCTGTTAACAACGCTTGTTTTTAAATTAAATATACTGTAGCATTAAATTATTTCCAAAATGATTCTAATTACCACGTATATAAATTGTATTATATCATTTGATGAGACTCATCATATCATTTTCGGAAATACACAAATATACAGTAGTTCGTTCATTATAACTATAGGCCAGCAATAATGACCCGTTTCCTCTATAATTGAAAAAGGGCTAAAGCAACAGGGCAATTAGTTTCAACACCCATTCCCTGGCTGACTCTTCCAAAATGGTACAAATATTAGCTCAATTACGGTACTCGGTCTTTTAGTTATAAAGGGTAATGGTAAAGATGTTTGGCCTAATAATCTAATTATATTAGTTTCACACCAAATACCACACCTCTCTCAATGAAATTAATGAAAGCTTGTGATCGTCCCGGGAATCGAACCTGGGTTACCACATACAAATCTGAAACACTCTAACCATTACACCATCAAGACAGTTTATTCAATAGGGAATAGCAGTTGATATACCACTTGATATAATAAGTATAGTAATGTATACCCTGCTTATTATAGATAGGACAGTCATATTGACCACTAACTTATGTAATTTAAATTGGCTTGAGCAAATGGGCTGTAATTTTCCACAGCTATTCCCTGGCTGACTTTTTGCAAATGGTAGAACTATTAGCTCAATTATTCTAGTTGTGTTCTGAGTCAAAAGAGGTTAGAGTTAAGCTTTCTGGCCTACTTGGAACGAACGGACTATAGTACTTGAAAAATATCCAGGCGAATATAACCTAGTAATAATAACAACAGTGAGTTTTGTTATACTGAAAGTAGTAATGCAAAAGTTCATACAATATCAGTGTATTGGACATAACAAAAAACACAATCTATTTGTTGATTTTAATTTTGTTTATATGTTTGTGTTTGTTTTGTTTAATTTTGTTTTTAATTTATTGATTTTAACTGCCTTGATGGTGTATTGGTTAGAGTGTTTAAAATCTGTATGTGGTATTCCAAGTTCGAATCCCGATGGATCACATGCTTGCTTTCATTAATTTCTTTGGTAGGTGTTTGGTGTTGGTGTGAAATTAATACAAATGTATTCTAATTTCTTATAAAGGTTTTCTATTTACCGCAGTACAAATCCGCACATCCAATCATCAAAGTTGCTTCTAAAAGTGAATACAAATAAAGGAATACTAGTCATGGCTGAAGTCTATATATAGCAGAGGGACGATCTACCCTAATGTTATTCCAGCAGACTGTATGTAGGAGGGAGCGTGTGTGGGTGTGGAGAGTGAATATGTATGTGCGTGAAAGAGAGAGAGAGAGAGAGAGAGAGAGAGAGAGAGAGAGAGAGAGAGAGAGAGAGAGAGAGAGAGAGGTGTGCGTGAGATACAGTGTGTGTGTGTAGGTTGTGTTTTTGTGTTGCCGAGAGTATGTGTATTTTGTCTGTTTCTGTAGGGGTGTGTGTGTGTATATGTGTTGCATGTATGTTTATGCGAGTATCTATGTGTGTGAATATGCGTATATACAGTATACAGTATATATGTATATATATATACTGTATATATATAATTATATATATATATATATATATATATATATATATATATATATATATATATATATATATATTATATATATATATATATATATGTATATTATATATATATATATATATATATATATATATATACATATATATGTGTGTGTGTGAGTGTGTGTGTGTGTGTCACGTCAATTATTCAGTGATAGAGCCCATATTGTAGGAAATATTGGTCTATGGTAGCACATTATTGGTCTATGGTATCACATTTTGTCTAAAAATGTAAAACAAATATTTATAGAAATATTGGAAAGGGTAATTGAAGGCAATATATTTTGAATTTTGTTCTTAGGTTGATGAGGATTTAGGGACAAAGTAATATTATATGCCAACGCAATAATACAAAATTGGGATAATGTGATAATTTGGATCAAAATTAGGCACATCGATATTCGTGTGTTATAAACTTATATTATGTCCCATATGTCTTTGTGATATATGTCACGACCGGCGGAAATGTGATTTTATGGACATTTTAATAAACACTGTAAAACCCAAACTCACCCTATAAACAACGGCGTCTCCATTATTCCGCACTTACGTTGTCACAATTGTGGGGTCAAACCGTGATTAGGCCCCACCCTAATGGCAACAGTGGTGCTGATTTTAATAAGTCATGGGGGAGGGTGAATGGGGGAAGTGGCGCAGAGCCCTCTTCAACCCATCCTGTATCCCACGGTACTAGTGGGGGCCGTGTCTTAAAATAGTTGGATAATGGGTGATGACTTTCCCTATACAACACCGTTGTATATCAAAGTGAAACACACACACACACACACATTTATAGTGAAATTGAGTCGTTCAAAGGATCACATTGACTAAAAATTGACTAGAGAACCTTAGAGCTGCTGGTGTTAGACAATGTTTATATAAGGAACAAATATGATTCTATTATATGTCTGTCTTCTTTGCAGGTAAGGAGGTTAACACCGTACCCCGGGTAAGACTGATTGTTCTAATTGTCATGTGCATATTTGAACTAGCAAAATGATCTTAATTTCTTAAATCTCTTCCAATGGGCACTTACAGTAATTTTAGACTAAATATTTTATGTATCATATGTTTTGTAAGTTTAGAGTTATGTATTTGCGAAGGGAAATGATATGATTGAAAGATATGCGTGCTATCGGAATACCGTATAGTGGAAATCGCTAACTATCGAAATTGTGTATTGTATATCGTTAGTGAAATATCGGGCAGGGGTTTCTGAACAGATTGATTTTGTTTTCGGTATTTAGTTTTCGTGCACAATTGGCGCCAGTGAATATCCATTTAAGCAACTACCTTCGTATTTCAAAACCATACTTTAGGGGAGATTAGCATATATATTTGTTCATTTATATATATTTGTATTACATCTAATATATAACACTTCTCGGACGAGGAAGGTTTGCGTTTTATTCTAGCTAACACGAGATGATCTTATTCGTTTTTTTTTTTTAGGGTGTCAAACTCAATTGAACACTTGCGAGTTTTGGGTGATCTAGGCAATTAAATGTATCAGAATTATCTACTAAAATATGGTTGAAGTGCATTTGCAGTATATATGCATCAAATTATATACGACAAACTCTTTATCCGTCACAAACTCGCATGGCTTTTGTATATCGACCAAATATCGACGTTTACGGCTGCAACTTCCTTATAGCTTGAAACTCACTAGTGGTTAACTGACCACTTGCGAATTTCAGGCTATAAGGAAGTTGGAGCTGTAAACATTGATATAAAACACAAATGCAATGATGATGTAGTTTTCTGATGGATAGAAAGTATGATTAATGTAATTTGTATGGGCTTATAAATGCACTACATCCGTATTTTAGCTGGTAATTCTGTTACATATCGATGTCTACAGCTCCAACTTCCTTATACCCTGAAACTCGTAAGTGTTCAATTAACCCTTTCAGCCCATATGTCCTTCGTTAGCTGAATAAACTGGCACAATGAAATGTAAATGAACAAAGTGGCCATCGTACTGAAGTTGTTAATGTACCTGTGCGGAACTATAAGTAAAATGACACAAACTATTATATTTGTTGATTTCATTAATTGAGTTTAGAGGTGAAGTTGGTTGGTGGAAAAAACAATAATTAATTCTGGTTCAGGAGCAATTTATAGCTAGGCATTCCCAAGGGTTAAGTGCCCCATTAATTACTCCTTCCATTCCTCTATACATTAGGCTACCATAGCGCAGTTGGAATATATGTACATGCTCAGATTAACCCTTCCACGCACATATGACGCAGAGGTTTCCAGATTAGCAATAAGTAATATAGTGCTCTCACTCTTATAATTACCTCTCCAAAATTAGTTTTCTGCCCACAGCTAACTCAAAGACAACTGCAGAGGTTGAAGTAACTAAACTAAAGGTTTCTAAATACCCCTGATGGTAACAAAGGCTTCAAAGTATCCCTAATAGGCTCAAAATCGCGTCATATGTCGGAGAGGGTTAATATGCAGGATTCGAAATTGCATAATAAATCGTAGGCTTGTGCATAATTCTTTAACTGTCTTGATAGCGTAATGCATAAGTGCGCCGAATTTCGATGTGAGTATCCTAGGTTCGAGTCCTTGGAGTGCCACATGTATTTGTTGATTTCATTAATTAAGTTTAGAGGTGAAGTTGGTTGGTGGAAAAAACATAATAATTGTTACGATGGGGCGTTAGTTCGTTATTTTAAATAGGACTTCAGAAGCTATCTACGTACCCTTCTGGATTATTAAGCCAGCACTCTGTAAGTCAAGAATTGCGTCAGGACCGGAGCCCCTTTTCGAAAACTCATAGGTTTTAAAATTGACCAGGAAATGGGGCGAAAGGTGTTAAAATCGCCAAACTAATGGGCCGAACGTCTTATAATCTCAAAACAATTGGGGCTTAACACAAGGAAGGAAGGAGACCAGAAAAACGACCCATCTCCCCTTAACCTCATCAGTTCATCATCCTCCCGTTAAGATCATAACAGCTATATATTAATATAATCATATCACGTAATCTGCTAAATATAATCTGAATTTATATGAGAGAGTTACATAGATACACAGACTGCACAGACCGTGTGGTCCCTATAGGCCCAGGCGGTCCGGACTTAACGCTAACATAGAATTTGCTACAAAGTGGAAGGCAAGGATAGTAAAGCAGATGGCTCTCTCCCCACCCACCACTCCCTCCGACCTTGAGTGGGCATGCAATTTAGTTGAGGCAACAAGGCCCCCAACAGAATGAGCAAATGTTTACTGGGAAATTCATAAGGCACTCTTTTTAGTTGATCTCTCGTTATTTGATTTAGTTCTCAATGACGGAATCAACTTTGTCGCTGTACGCTGCACTAATTCGAACTTCTCAATGACCTTGTTCAGGTGAACAGAGGCACTCATTAAGAGGAGACTGGCCGTTTGTTTGGTCTATTAATTAATGTGTTCATATATTCTCTTAGTGTCCTCCCTAAACCTCCATCAAGCTTAGAAAAACACCCCCTAGACCCACCTTTAAGATACATTTGTAAATATTTGGGTAGAAACATTTTCCGGCCGAAGGCCGGTTCTTCTTAAAATTGCAGGCTCCCTATCACTCGCCAGGAAATAATCGACACCTAAGTGGCACGAAAGGTCTTAAAATTGACAACGAAATGGGGTGAAAGGTGTTAAAATCGCCAAACTAGTGGGCAGAACGTCTTACAATCTCAAAACTAGTGGGGCTAAGCATTAGGGAGAAGGGCGTCCAGAAAAACGGTCTGCCAATAAAGTCGCTCTCTCCTTTTTCCGGACCAGCATTGTTTCTGTCTACACTCAACACCTTCATTATGAGGTCTTTGATCTTTAAGGGGAGATGGTTCACTTTTTGGGCGATTTTTGCATGTATTCGTTAGTTTCCTCCCAAGACCTCCATCAAATTAAAATAAAAACATCCATTAGATCCCCCTTCTGGATTAATTTGAACATTTTTCGGTAGAAAAATTTCCCGGCCGAAGGCCGGTTCTTCCAACATTAAAGGCTCACCATCGTTCGCCAGGGGAAAAATTGACACCTAAATAGCATGAAAGGTCTTAATATTGACGAATATATGGAGCGAAAGGTCTTAAAATCGAATAACTAATGGGGCAAACATCTTAACATCTGAAAACTAATGGGGCTAAACATGAGGGAGAAAGTGGTCCAGATAACTGGCTCATCTCCCCTTAACCCTTAGAAGATACGATGACGCATTTATTTTCTAGTTTTCTGGCTATTATTAGAACATTTTATTTAGAGTAGGAAGGGTACATGGAAGTCAAAGTCTTTACCCTTATCATTCCCACAGATCCACCACCACCATACTCACCCATCACCACCACCACACTCACACCACCACACTCATACAACCACACTCACACCACCACCACCACACTCACACCACCACCACCACACTCACGCCACCACACCACCACCATACTCACACCACCACCACCACACTACACTACCACCACCATACTCACACCACCACCACCACACTCACACCACCACCACACTCACACCACCACCACACTCACACCACCACCACACTCACACCACCACCACACTCACACCACCACCACACTCACACCACCACACTCACACCACCACCATACTCACACCACCACCACCACCACACTTACACTACCGCCACCACCACACTCACACCACCACCACACTCACACCACCACCACCAAACTCACACCACCACCACATTCACACCACCACCACACTCACACCACCACCATCACCACCACCACACTCATACCACTGCCATCACACTTATACCACTACCACACTCACACCACCACACCACCACCATACTCACACCACCACCACCACCACACTTACACTACCGCCACCACCACACTCACACCACCACCACACTCACACCACCACCACCAAACTCACACCACCACCACATTCACACCACCACCACACTCACACCACCACCATCACACTCACACCACCACCACCACCACACTCATACCACCGCCATCACACTTATACCACTACCACACTCACACAACCACTACCACACTCACACCACCACCACCACACTCACACCACCACCACACTCACACCACCACCACACTCACACAACCACCACACTCACATACAAGACGGTGTGTTAAAATGGATAGAAAATTGACTCAGTGACAGAAAGCAAAGATTAATCATAAACGGTAAGGCATCTAAATGGACCAATGTAAGTAGCGGGGTACCCCAGGGATCGGTACTAGGACCAATTCTCTTTCTAATTTACATCAACGACATAGATGAGGGTCTCACATGTACAATCTCAAAATTTGCTGATGATACAAAAATTGCAAATAGTGTACCCTCAAAAGAACAAGTTGACGATATGCAACACAATCTAGATAAGTTGTCACGTTGGGCCCAAATTTGGCAAATGAGTTTCAATGCGAATAAATGTAAAGTACTTCATATCGGATACCAAAATGAGAAAACAAACTATTCGATGAATGGCACTCAGCTTAAGAATGTAAACAGAGAAACCGATCTGGGAGTAACAATATCGAGTAACCTAAAACCGAGTCAACAATGTTCAGAAGTTGTTAAGAAAGCTAACAAAATAATTGGCTTTAGGGGCAGGTCATTTGAGCATAAATCCAAAGAAGTTATCCTAACCCTTTCCTTAGTCCGCCCTCTTCTGGAATACTGCGTTCAATCCTGGTGCCCTTATTACCAAAAAGATATAGACAAGCTAGAATGAGTTCAACGTAAAGTTACCAAAATGATACCTAGCCTAATGAACAAACCATACGAGGAGCGTCTAAGAGAATTAAATCTATTTCCTTTAACCCAGCGCAGATTAAGAGGCGACTTTATTCAAGTGTTCAAAATCATCAAAGGCATCGACAATATGAACTGTATTAAGTACTTCACTATCTACCAATCTAATCACACGCAGGGAAACGATTGCAAAATTATCGGTAAATCTTTTAAGTCGCACGAATATAAGAATTTCTTCTTCAATCGAATTGTCAACTTGTGGTCCTGCTTAAAGTTAATAAAATCGTCCAGCATCAAAGGTAAAACAGGTGTCATGGTACTGAAGGGGTAATAAGTGTCTATAGCAACAGTACTAATGGCAAACAAGGGTGCCGCTTGAATCAATAGTTTTAATGGAAGCTTACATAATCTCTCAACCCTTTACACCTCCTCTTGCCTCCATTTGTCCCACCTGCTACACCCCTCCCCCCCTCTCTCTCTCTCTCTCTCTCTCTCTCTCTCTCTCTCTCTCTCTCTCTCTCTCTGTAATAATTGTTGGCTTTTTGTTCACTTGCTTCCATGATACTGAACATCGTAACTACGAAGTCACACGCAACCTTTGGCGACCGTAACTGAGTTCCCACTATAATACATACGCAAATTCCTCCCTCTCCGCCCTCCTCTCTCTTACTTATGCCTAATATCCTAATCTCTTCTAAAGATGTACTTTCTACCCTCTCTGGGCTTAACACTAATAAGGCGTACGGTCCGGACGGTGTTCCTCCTGTTGTTCTCAAAAACTGTGCTTCCGTACTGACTCCCTGCCTAGGCAAACTCTTTCGTCTCTGTCTATCCTCTAACGTCTTCCCTTCATGCTGGAAGTTTGCTCACATTCAACCTGTCCCAAAGAAGGGTGACCGCTCTCAACCCTCCAACTATCGTCCAATTGCTCTTATCTCTTGTCTTTCTAAAGTTTTTGAAACTATTCTTGCTTCCAAATTTCTTAAGCATTTCTCTTCTCATAATCTGCTCTCAGATCGCCAGTATGGCTTCCTTAAGGGTCGCTCTACTGGTGATCTTCTTTCATATCTTACTAACTCTTGGTCATCCTCCTTTCGGGACTTCGGTGAGACTTTTTCTATTGCACTAGACATATCGAAAGCCTTCGATAGAGTCTGGCATAAATCTTTAATTTCTAAACTACCCACCTTCGGTTTCTATCCCTCCATCTGTGCCTTTGTCTCTAATTTCCTTTCCGGCCGTTCCATAGCTGCGGTTGTGGACGGCCATTGTTCACTTCCTCACCCTATAAACTCTGGTGTTCCTCAGGGCTCTGTCCTATCTCCTATTCTCTTTCTAATTTTTATAAATGATCTCCTTAACTGTACCTTAATTCCCATCCATTCATACGCAGACGACTCAACCTTACACTACTCCATTAGTTTTTCAGAACGCCCCAGCCAGCAATCCCTCAACGACAAACGTAATGAAGCCATAGAACTCTTAAATTCTGATCTAAATACTATTTCCAATTGGGGCAGAGAAAACCTTGTTAACTTTAATGCTTCCAAAACCCAATTTCTCCATCTATCTACCCGTCAGGATCTCCCAGCGGACTATCCCTTATTCTTCAACAATACAAAAATCAACCCTTCATCTTCTCTCAATATTCTTGGTGTCTCTTTTTCTTCTGCTCTCATTTGGAAGGACCATATTACCAGTCTTGCTAAGGCAGCCTCCCAGAAGCTGGGTGTGCTCAACCGCCTTAGGGGGTTCTTTTCCCCTGCACAGCTTCTTGCTCTGTACAGGGGCATAGTGCGCCCTTGTATTGAGTATTGTTCACATGTGTGGGGAGGTTCCTCTCACACCGCTCTCCTAGACAAAGTTGAAAGGAAGGCCTTTCGTATCATTAACTCCCGTCCACTCACCAACTCTCTGCAATCTCTCTGTCTCCGCCGCAATGTTGCATCTCTCTCGCTATTCTATCGCTACTATAATAATCAGTGTTCCTCAGAGCTATCCCAGTGCATACCACCTCCTTTACGTAGGGCACGTGGTACCCGTCTTGCAACTCAATCCCACCCCTACTCTGTGCAACTCTCCAACCCAAGAGTGAAACGTTACTCTCAAACTTTCTTCTACTCAACATCTGAGCTCTGGAACTCTCTCCCAGAATCAGTCTTTCCCTCTTCCTATGACTTAAATTGCTTCAAACTCCGTGTGTCCAGGCATTTTGGCTCGAACGTCCCTTGATTTTGGCCCTGTCACTCTTTCAACTATGGGGGAGGCACTCGCTATAGGCAGTTATGCCTTTTGCCTCCCTCAATCACATAGAAAAAAAAAAAAAAAAAAAGCCTACCAGCCTCACCAGCCTACTATGTTCAGCAAGGATGGCACTCATCTAAACCCTGTGGGTTCAGCATGCATGGGTCGTCTCCTACATGAAGCAGTCCGCAGCCATGGATCAAAAAACGCCATCCGAGAAAAAGCAGCAGTGACATAAATCATCTAACGTCAAACAAAAAACAGAGGCAACCGAGGACCACCAGCGATATTCAAGAAGGGTAGCAAATCCCTACCCAGTAACTATCGTCCAATTAGCTTAACCTCAGTTGTATGTAAAATGCTAGAAATACTCATAAGAGACAGACTCGTAAATCACTTAGAGGAAAATAACATACTGAAAGATACTCAACACGGCTTTCGTAAAAAACGTTCCTGTTTAACAAACCTCTTAGACTTCTTCCATGATATCCTCAACCTCTACGATGAGAGTAAAGCTGTAGATATTATATACCTTGATTTTCAAAAGGCCTTTGACAAAGTTCCCCACAAACATTTACTGCTAAAACTAAAAGCGCATGGAATACAAGACGGTGTGTTGAAATGGATAGAAAATTGGCTCAGCGACAGAAAGCAAAGAGTAGTCATACACGGTAAGGCATCTAAATGGATCAATGTAAGTAGCGGGGTACCACAGGGATCGGTACTAGGACCAATTCTCTTTCTAATTTACATCAACGACATAGATGAGGGTCTCACCTGTACAATCTCAAAATTTGCTGACGATACAAAAATTGCAAATAGCGTACTCTCAAAAGAACAAGTTGACGATATGCAACACAATCTAGATAAATTGTCATGTTGGGCCCAAATTTGACAAATGAGTTTCAATGCGGATAAATGTAAAGTACTACATATCGGATACCTAAATGAGAAAGCAAACTATTCGATGAATGGCACTCAGCTTAAGAATGTAAAGAGAGAAACCGATCTGGGAGTAACAATATCGAGTAACCTAAAACCGAGTCAACAATGTTCAGAGGTTGTTAAGAAGGCAAACAAAATAATTGGTTTTATAGGCAGGTCATTTGAGCATAAATCCAAAGAAGTTATCTTAACCCTTTACAATTCCTTAGTCCGCCTTCTTCTGGAATACTGCGTTCAATCCTGGTGCCCTTATTACCAAAAAGATATAAACAAGCTAGAACGAGTTCAACGTAGCGTTACCAAAATGATACCTAGCCTAAAGAACAAACCATTATGAAGAGCGTCTTAGAGAATTAAATCTATTTCCTTTAACCCAGCGCAGATTAAGAGGTGACTTAATTCAAGTGTTCAAAATTATCAAAGGCATCGACAATATGAACTGTAGTAAGTACTTCACTATCGACCAATCTAATTACATGCGGGGGAAACAGTTGCAAAATTATTGGTAAATCTTTTAACTCACACGAATCTAAGAATTTCTTCTTCAATCGAATTGTCAACTTGTGGAAAGGGCTTCCCCGAGACGTTATAGACTGCAGCACCGTTGATTCATTTAAACTCCGCCTAGACAAATATCTCGCATCAAACCCGTGACTGACTGCGTTTGTAAATGAATAACTATATATTATCCTCCTCACAGTTACTACCCCATCTGTCCCCTACTAACTTCCTAATCCTGCCACGGACATTAGTTTCCTTTCCAATGTTCCCTTACCCACTCTAAACCACTGTTTGGACACTTGATCCTTAGTGTTTTGGAGGACAAGCAGCCTAGAAGGGACACTAGACCTGTTGTTGCTTGATTTCCTTTGTACTCTTTTGTACCTTTGTACACCACCACTACCACACTCACACCACCACCCCCACACTCACACCACCACACTCACACAGCCCGTAGCCTAGTAGGTAGAGCTCTCGTCTCACACACGAGGGGTCGGGGGTTCAATCCCCGGCCGGGCGGAGACAAATTGGGCTTGTCTCCTTGCATGTGTTAGCCTCAGTTCACCTAGCTGTAAATAGGTACCTGGAATAAGTGGACGACGTTGTGACGTCCCATCTGGGGTTGGCAAAAATGGTACAAGGCGAGATTGGTATCATATGGTTCACCAAAGCTGATGGCTACCTAAGCCTTCGGGCGAGACGGTACCGTCTATAGTGAGAATGGTACCATACAGATCCACACTAAGCCTGAGTTTCCGATGTCGCCAATTGGCTAAATACAGACTACATACACATCCACAGCCATTCCAAGAGTACATAAAACACTTAACATGCATTTCACGCAATACATTCCCAGTTAAGGAGGCGCGATAATAATGAGCTTAGCTCGCATTGCGTGGATTCCCCTTGACGAACAAATAACTGAGTAACTGAGTAACACAACCACCACCACACTCACACCACCACCATGACACTCACACCACCAAACTCACACTCACACCACCACACTTACAACACCACCACCACACTCACACCACCACCATCACACTCACACCACCACCACCACCACACTCACACCACCACTACCACACTCACACCACCATCACACTCACACCACCCCCACCACACTCACACCACCACCACCACACTCCTACCACCACCACACAACCACCACCACCACCACCACATTCACACCACACTCCTACCACCACCACACTCACACCACCACCACACTCATACCACCACCACCACACTCACACCACCACCACCACACTCTCACCAGCACCACACTCAACCACCACACTCACACCACCACCACACTCACACCATCACCATGATCACACTATCACCACCACACTCACACCATCACCACACTCACACCACCACCACACTCACACCATTACTACACTCACACTATCACCACCACACTCACACCATCACCATGATCACACCACTACCACACTCAAACTATCACCACCACACTCACACCATCACCACACTCACACTATCACCACCACACTCACACCACCACCTCACTCACACCACACTCAACCACCACACTCACACCACCACCATCACACTCACACCACCAAACTCACACTCACACCACCACACTCACACCACCACCACCACACTCACACCACCACCATCACACTCACACCACCACCACCACCACACTCACACCACCACTACCACACTTACACCACCATCACACTCACACCACCCCCACCACACTCACACCACCACCACCACACTCCTACCACCACCACACAACCACCACCACATTCACACCACACTCCTACCACCACCACACTCACACCACCACCACCACTCTCAACCACCACCACCACACTCACACCACCACCACCACACTCTCACCAGCACCACACTCACACCACCACCACACTCACACCATCACCATGATCACACTATCACCACCACACTCACACCATCACCACACTCACACCACCACCACACTCAACCACCACACTCACACCATTACCACACTCACACTATCACCACCACACTCACACCACCACCACACTCACACCATCACCATGATCACACCACCACCACACTCAAACTATCACCACCACACGCACACCATCACCACACTCACACCACCACCACACTCACACTATCACCACGACACTCACACCACACTCAACCACCACACTCACACCATCACCACACTCAACCACCACACTCACATCATCACCACACTCACACCACCACCACACTCAACCACCACACTCATACCACCACACTCATACCACCACCACACTCATACCACCACCACACTCACACCATTACCACACTCAACCACCACACTCACACCATCACCACACTCACACACCACCACCACACTTCACACCATCACCACACTCACACCATCGCCACACTCACACCATCACCACCCTCACACCATCACACTCAACCACCACACTCACACCATCACCACACTCACACCACCACCACACCCAACCACCACACTCACATCACCACCACCATCACACTATCACCACACTCACACCACCACCATCACACTCACACCACCACCACACTCACACCACCATCACCACACTTACACCACCATCACCACACTCACACCACCATCACCACACTCACACCTCCACCACCACAACCATACTCACACCACCATCACCACACACACACTATCACCACCACCACCACACTCACACCACCATCACACTCACACCACTATCACACTCACACCATCACCACACTCACACCACCACCACACTTACACCACCATCACCACACTCACACCTCCACCACCACAACCATACTCACACCACCATCACCACACACACACTTTCACCACCACCACCACACTCACCACCATCACACTCACACCACTATCACACTCACACCATCACCACACTCACACCACCACCACACTCACACCACCACCACACTCACAC
>JBAKBP010029720.1:0-26759 GCA_037953745.1 Lithodes maja | reverse complement strand
CGTTGTGGTCAAAATGCCTGGACACCCACCTAGTTACATGCATATCTAATGTACTTACCTATTTAACTTTCAATTTACTTACACATTACAACGGCTTGGCGAATGGCATAGGCTAGCCCAGTTAGCAATAGTTCTACTGTTGTTCGTTTTCCTTTTATATTCCTTTCAATTTATGATCTCCATTTCTTTCCTGGGCCCATCTCTCTTTCTGCCTGCCTGTCTTTGGGTACCAGTATCTGTCTGTCTGTCTGTCTGTCTGTCTCTCTCTCTGTTCTCTCTCTCTCTCTCTCTCTCTCTCTCACATACAGTATCCCACCTCACAAAATCCTCCCCACTTACTCCCCCCCACCCCTCCCAACCAATTATGCAGATTCCCTCCCCCCCCCCCCTCTCTTTTGTGGCTCGGGGGCGTCAGAATCCGCTATTGTTTGGAATTATTATGGGTGTGCCTTTGTAGTCGAAACAGGGCGCCGGTATTGTGGTTTAACCCTTTCTGTACCAGTGACGTCCTCTTTATTATATTCTGCGATTTTATTCAGCTTAGGAAAGACCTCTAGCAATAATAAGACTTCAACCTATCTCAACCCAACCCTTTTAACTACCACAGACCCTTCCAAATCTGCATAATATCATCTTAATTTAGCTAGAATACATTATAAGTCACGTCACTGGTACTCAAAGGGTTAACCCATTCAGTACCAGTGACGTTAACCCCTTCAGACTCATATGACGCAGAAGTTGCCAGATTAGCAATAAGAAATATATACAGTTATCTCACTCTTATAATTACCTCTCCAAAATTAGTTTTCTGCCCACAGCTAACTCAACGACAACTGCAGAGGTTGAAGTAACTAAACTAAAGGTTTCTAAATACCCCTGATGGTAATAAAGGCTTTAAAGTATCCCTAATAGGCTCAAAATTGCGTCATATGTCGGAGAGGGTTAATTTGATCATAGTCTGGCAACTGTGAGACGAGTTTATTCAGGTTAGGAAGGATGTGTAGTAGCTTAAGGGGAGGTTTCCACTTGAGGGACTTTTTTCTTGACCCCTTTCTCCCTCATGTCTAGCTCCATTCCTTTTGAGATTTTAAGACGTTTGCCCCATTAGTTTGGTGATTTTTAAGAATTTCCGCCCCATTCTGTCAATTTTAAGACATTTCGTGCCATTTAGGTGTCGATTTTATCCTGGCGAGCGATAGCGAGCCTGTATTTTAAGAGTAATCGGCCTTCGGCCGGGACATTTTTCTACCGAAAAATGTACAAATTTGTCTTGAAAGGGGATTAAGGGGGTGAATTTTTAAGATTGCTGGAGGAGTAGGAAACAAACTAGAAACCTCCCCTTGAAGGATTAATTATTATGTTCTAAAAGGATTAAATGAGACAGGCTTAAAAAATAGCCTTTTCATTGCTAGAGACCCTTCGTAAGGTGTGTGTGTGAGAGATATATATTTACATAGATTTACATATATACTGTACACTGGCCACACAGGTCATACGATCCCTGCGAGGTGGCCAGGACTTAATCCTAGTAGATATAGCAACCCTAAGAGAATGTGGAAGGAAAGGATAGCAAAGATGGAGGCTCTCTCCCCACCCTCCGGCAATTTGTCGGTCATGAAAAGTTAGAAGTGAATAACCTTACAGGGCTTGGAAATCGTATGAAGGAATTTATAGTATAGTTAGCAATGGAAAGGAAATAGCATGCACACCTTCACTTTTGTGTGTGTGTGTGTGTGTGTGTGTGTGTGTGTGTGTGTGTGTTACTCAGTTACTTGTTCGTCAAGGGGAATCCACGCAATGCGAGCTAAGCTCATTATTATCGCGCCTCCTTAACTGGGAATGTATTGCGTGAAATGCATGTTAAGTGTTTTATGTACTGTTGGAATGGATGTGAATGTGTGTGTAGTCTGTATTTAGCCAATTGGCGACATCGGAAACGAAGGCTTAGGGTGGATCTGTATGGTACCATTCTCACTATAGACGGTACCGTCTCGCCCGAAGGCTTAGGTAGCCATCAGCTTAGGTGAACCATATGATACCCATCTCGCCTTGTACCATTTTTGCCAACCCCAGATGGGACGTCACAACGTCGTCCACTTATTCCAGGTACCTATTTACAGCTAGGTGAACTGAGGCTAACACATGAAAGGAGACAAGCCCAATTTGTCTCTGCCCGGCCGGGGATTGAACCCCGACCCCTCGTGTGTGAGACGAGAGCTCTACCTACTAGGCTACGGGCTGTGTTAAAAAAAACGCCATTCGCTGTCTTTCATTGTTATTTACTTATATTTTTTGGTATATATATATATATATATATTATATATGTGTGTGTGTGAGAGAGAGAAAAAGAGAAAGAAAGAAAGTGTGCGAGTGTGCGTAGGCGTGTGTTTGTGTGTGTGTGTGTGAGAAAGAGAAAGTGTGCGAGTGTGCGTAGGCGTGTATGAGTGCACAGGTGTATGCGCGCGTGTGTGAGTGCGCTTGAAAAAGAGGTTGAGATAGCAAGAGAGAGAGAGAGAGCGAGAGAGCGAGCGAACAAGGGAGCGAGAGAACAAGGGAGCGAGCACTACAACGGAAGCTAACCCTCTGACAAAGACTCATTGTGCCGCTGATCCATGAAAACTCTACGGCATTAATGTTAGAAGGTAAAGACACGCCAAGTTGACAACGAGATACAATGGAGGTTAAGGCAGGAGTTATAGAAGTTATTTTTTTTTGTTTTTTTTTTTGTTTTTTTTTTTTTTGTGGGGGGGGGGGGTAAGTTTGGCTAGATTTGAAGATTTTGTTGGTATAGAGGGTGTGGAGTAGATTTTGTTGGTATAGAGGGTGTGGAGTAGATTTTGTTGGTATAGAGGGTGTGGAGTAGATTTTGTTGGTATAGAGGGTGTGGAGTAGATTTTGTTGGTATAGAGGGTGTGGAGTAGATTTTGTTGGTATAGAGGGTGTGGAGTAGATTTTGTTGGTATAGAGGGTGTGGAGTAGATTTTGTTGGTATAGAGGGTGTGGAGTAGATTTTGTTGGTATAGAGGGTGTGGAGTAGATTTTGTTGGTATAGAGGGTGTGGAGTAGATTTTGTTGGTATAGAGGGTGTGGAGTAGATTTTGTTGGTATAGAGGGTGTGGAGTAGATTTTGTTGGTATAGAGATTGTGGAGTAGATTTTGTTGGTATAGAGATTGTGGAGTAGATTTTGTTGGTATAGAGATTGTGGAGTAGATTTTGTTGGTGTAGAGATTGTGGAGTAGATTTTGTTGGTATAGAGGGTGTGGAGTAGATTTTGTTGGTATAGAGGGTGTGGAGTAGATTTTGTTGGTATAGAGGGTGTGGAGTAGATTTTGTTGGTATAGAGGGTGTGGAGTAGATTTTGTTGGTATAGAGGGTGTGGAGTAGATTTTGTTGGTATAGAGGGTGTGGAGTAGATTTTGTTGGTATAGAGGGTGTGGAGTAGATTTTGTTGGTATAGAGGGTGTGGAGTAGATTTTGTTGGTATAGAGGGTGTGGAGTAGATTTTGTTGGTATAGAGGGTGTGGAGTAGATTTTGTTGGTATAGAGGGTGTGGAGTAGATTTTGTTGGTATAGAGGGTGTGGAGTAGATTTTGTTGGTATAGAGGGTGTGGAGTAGATTTTGTTGGTATAGAGGGTGTGGAGTAGATTTTGTTGGTATAGAGGGTGTGGAGTAGATTTTGTTGGTATAGAGGGTGTGGAGTAGATTTTGTTGGTATAGAGGGTGTGGAGTAGATTTTGTTGGTATAGAGGGTGTGGAGTAGATTTTGTTGGTATAGAGGGTGTGGAGTAGATTTTGTTGGTATAGAGATTGTGGAGTAGATTTTGTTGGTATAGAGATTGTGGAGTAGATTTTGTTGGTATAGAGATTGTGGAGTAGATTTTGTTGGTATAGAGGGTGTGGAGTAGATTTTGTTGGTATAGAGGGTGTGGAGTAGATTTTGTTGGTATAGAGGGTGTGGAGTAGATTTTGTTGGTATAGAGGGTGTGGAGTAGATTTTGTTGGTATAGAGGGTGTGGAGTAGATTTTGTTGGTATAGAGGGTGTGGAGTAGATTTTGTTGGTATAGAGGGTGTGGAGTAGATTTTGTTGGTATAGAGGGTGTGGAGTAGATTTTTATGAATATTGGGTGTTAAAAGAAACGCCTGGTAGCTGTAAAATAGAGCCAGTCAATGCGATGCAATGGGAGTTGAGGCATGAGTTAAGGGGGGTGACCTGCTTTTTGTATTCCTCTCCTTTTCTCTCTTTCTCTGGTTTGTATCCATTCGGCCCCATTCAGTCAACTATTTTAAGACGTTTAACGTAGGTGTCGATTTCTTCCTGGCGAGCGATAGCGAGCCAGCATTATATTAAAAAATCCGGCTTCGCCGGAGACATTTTTCTATCGAAAAATGTACAAATTTAGCCTGCTGTCAATTTTTTTTTTTTAAATATGCTGGCTCGCTACCGCTCACCAGTAAAAAATTGAAACCTGGATGGGGATAAACGTCTTAAACCAGTAGGCTGAATAGGGCCGAATGGATACAAGGTAGAGCAAGAGAGAAAAGAGGAGAAGAAAAGCAGGTTACCCCCCCCCCCTTAAGAGGCTACCGTACTGCTTGGTTTTGGGTCTATATATATTTATTACTATATGGTTTAGTTTCCTCGCTAGGCCTACATCAAACTTATAACCCCCCCCCCCCCTCCCTAGACCCCCTATCAAGATCAATTTGTCCATTTTTCGGTAGAGAAATGTCCTGACCGAAGGCCGGTCCCTTTTAAAATTAGAGGCTCGCTATCGCTCGCCAGGAAAAACGCGACACCTAAAGGGCACGAAAGGTCTTAATATCGAAAGAAAAACAAAATGAGGCAAAAGGTCTCAAAATCGCCAAACTAACGGAACGAACGTCTTAAACACTCAAAACTAATATGCTAAACATGAGGGAGAAGGGGGTCCAGGAAAAGCGAGTAGTTCTTTCACTGCATAAAATCGTTTAATGATCGCCAACATAAATTGCTTGAACGCTTCCCAATCTTCCAAGGCTTTAAGGGGAGGTTTTTAGTTGATTCCCTAGACTTCCATCAAACTTAATATTACTCTCCCTTGACCCCCTTTCAAGATAAATTTGTACATTTTTCGGGAGAAAAATGTCCCGGCCGAAGGCCGATTCCCCTTAAATTACAGGTTCGCTATCGCTCGCCAGGAAAAAATCGACACCTAAATGGCACGAATGGTCTTAAAATTGACAGAAATGGGGCGAGGGTTCTTAAAATTGCCAAACTAATGAGGCGAACGTCTTAAAATCTCAAAAGCAATGGGGCTAAACATAGGGAGAAAGGGGTCCAGAAAAAAATCATCCAGGTGGAAATCTCCCCTTAAGGGGGTAGTGCTTGGTTTTGGGTCTATATATTTATCTATTAATTTAGTTTTGAGTTTCCTCGCTAGACCACCATCAAACTTAGAAGAAAAAAAACCTACCATGTCCCGCAATTAGAGGCTCGCTATCGCTCGCCAGGAAAAAAATCGACACCTAAAGGGCACGAAATGTCTTAATATTGACAACAAAATGAGGCGAAAGGTCTCAAAATCGCCAAACTGACGGAACGAACGTCTTAAACACTCAAAACTAATATGCTAAACGTGAGGGAGAAAGGGGTCCAGAAAAAGCGAGTAGTACCCCCTTAATTATCGAAAATTTGGATACCAAGTTTATACTTCTTACTCGACTTTTGTTTTCTGATAAGGGGGTGGGGGGGGTGACCTGCTTTTTGTTCTCTCCTTTTCTCTCTTTCTCTGGCTTTTATCCATTCGGCCCCATTCAGCCGACTGTTTTAAGACGTTTATCCCCATCCAGGTGTCAATTTTTTACTGGTGAGCGGTAGCGAGCCAGCATATTTTTAAAATGTTTTTTACAGCAGGCTAAATTTGTACATTTTTCGGTAGAAAAATTTCTCCGGCGAAGCCGGATTTCTTCATATAATGCTGGCTCGCTATCGCTCGCCAGGAAGAAATCGACACCTAGATGGGGATAAACGTCTTAAAATAGTTGGCTGAATGGGGCCGAATGGATACAAGCCAGAGAAAGAGAGAAAAGGAGGAAAATTAAAAAAAAAGCAAGTCACCCCCCTTAAATCAATTGTTTGTACCAATTGGATCGCCGCGTACGAGTTGTTTAGCCTACCCACTTTATTCTATTAACCTATTTTCTTCGGCCCATTCCCCATTTTTTTTTTTTTTTTTTTTTTTTTTTTTTTTTTTTTTACTGGGGGGGTGCCTACTTATTAGACCAGAGATTGTGACTCTTAACCTCTGTAACCTCTGTAACTCAAAAAGGGTAAGAGCAAATAGGCTGTCAGTGTTCACATCGGTGACCGGTCAACTCAACCAGTAGACCATTTCAACCAGTAGCTCTCAACCAGTACCAAATCAACCAATACGGTTAGGTTAAGTTAGGTTAGTACTATATTTTGGCACTGGTTTGGTTGGTCTGGGTTAATTTGGCACTAGTTGAGAGCTACTGGTTGAAATGGTCTACTGGTTGAGATGACATGGAACCGTTTTTCCTAAGCTTTATAAAATCGTCTAAATATAGCTGAGGCAAAATATAAAATACGTCATGGGTACTGAAGGGGTTAAGGGGAGGTTTTTAGTGCGTTTCCTAGACTTCCATCAAGCTTGAAATTACACTCCCTTGACCCCCTTTCAAGATAAATTACACCCCCTTGACCCCCTTTCAAGATAGATTTGTACATTTTTCGGTAGAAAAATGTCCCGGCCGAAGGCCGGTTCCTCTTTAATTACAGGCTTGCTATCGCTCTCCAGGAAAAAATCGACACCTAAATGGGCGAAAGGTTTTAAAGCGACATCAATGGGGTAAAAGTTCTTAAAATCGACAAACTAATGGGGTGAACGTCTTAAAATCTTAAAAGCAATGGGGCTAAACATGAGGGAGAAAGGGGTAAAGAAAAAAAATCCCTCAAGTGGAAATCTCCCCTTAAGGTAGCCTATAGAGGTTAGAGGTCAAGCTATTAGGGCTAACTCTAGTAAATAGACTATACTTTACCCAACCACACAACTTGCATACCAATACTTGTTAATATATATATATATATATATATATATATATATATATATGTCTATCTATCTGTCTATCTATCTATATCTATCTATAACTATTTATTTATTTATCTATAGCTATCTATCTATATCTTTTTATCTATCTATAACTATTTATCTATTTATTATCTATCTATTTATCTATATCTATCTATCTATCTATCTATATCTTATCTATATTTATTTATCTATCTATTTATTTATCTATTTATCTATATCTATCTATAACTTTATCTCTATCTATTTATCTATCTATTTATCTATATATATATCTATCTATATCTATCTATCTATCTATCTAACTTTATCTATATTTATTTATCTATCTATCTATATCTATCTATAGCTATTTATCTATATTCATTTATTTATCTATATCTCTATCTATCTATATCTATATAACTATTTATCTATATTTATTTATCTATCTATTTATTTATATCTCTATCTATATCTATCTATCTATCTATAACTATTTATCTATATTTATTTATTTATCTATATCTATCTATCTATCTATAACTATTTATCTATATTTATTATCTATCTATTTATCTATATCTATCTATCTATCTATCTATCTACCGGTATTTATCTATCTCTATCTATCTATTTATCTATGTCTATCTATCTATCTATCTCTATCTATCTATTTATCTATCTCTATCTATCTATTTATCTATGTCTATCTATCTATCTATCTCTATCTATCTATTTATCTATCTATATCTATCTATTTATCTATGTCTATCTATCTATTTATTCTATTTACCTACCTATCTATCTATCTGTACCTGTGAGCGCGCCTATTACTCTGCCTGCACTGGGGAGATAAATGACTTAAGACATTATATCATGCTTGCCTGGCGGTGATAATAATGCCTTCATCACCAGTCAGTCAGTCAGTCTGGGAGAGAGATTTGCCTAGATTTACATAGATACACTCACCACACAGACCTTACGATACAAGCGAGGTACGTAGTCAGGTAAGATAATATTATGATCATACGCCAACAAATAAAAAACAAGTCAAAAATCATAATATGCTGTGTGTATATATATATACACTTGAGAGAGAGAGAGAGAGAGAGAGAGAGAGAGAGAGAGAGAGAGAGAGAGAGAGAGAGAGAGAGTCTTAATGATCACTAAGGTCAAAGGCGTGTTAATAAAGCTGTTTGAATTATATTTGGTGTACCGGTACCAGACACCTTTGTTCACTAGACAAGATGATTTATTATCCTCTTAAGTAATTATAGGCGAGGTGCTCAATCTTTAACAAACACATACACTCACACACCACAGACACACACACACGCACATATACACACACGCACATACATACAAACACATACACAAACCCACACACACACAAACACACCACACACACCACACACACACATAAACACATAAACACACATACACACACACACATAAACACACAAACACACCACACACACACATAAACACACACACATAAACACACACACATAAACACACACACAAACACACACACACACGCATCACGGTCACGGTGGCCGAGCGCGCTTAGTACTCTGTATTGGGAGCGCTAGCTCTAGTGTCGGGGGTTCAATCCCACGCGCTGGCAGGGGAAGTTCTCTCAAAAACTTTCCCTGGCCGTGAAGGCAAGGTCTGGACGGACCGCCTCGGGGGCCCCACAAAGTCTCCTGCCCACGTCCTACTCCTTCGGGAGTATGTAGGCGCTCTCGTTAGCAGCCAGGATCAGTCTGTTGATCCCTTAGGATAAGATCTATGTTAAGTTTGTGTATTTTCAGCCCCATTGGCTGCCGGCTTGAAATAAACCGATTATTATTATTATTATTATTACACACACACTGGCGCGAGGCAGCTCCAAAGATGGGGCTGCTTACAGTGCTTAGAGCAGTGGGTGGGCGACCGGGCTCCGTGCATCTTGCGAAGGCAAGATAGCGGGGGCTGCTGGCATCTCAAAGTGCTTCACATGTCTCACTTCCTAGACTGGAACGAGACATCATGGGCTTCACAGTTGAATGTACAGGTTTTCAGCCTATGCCCGAGAGGGAGTTGTTGGAATATAGGGAAAAACAAAACATACAGTAGTGTGTGTGAGATAGCGAATTATGAAAACATGAGAAACAAATTTAAAAAATAGAATACAAAAAGAAAAGAAAAGAAATATAACATACAATGGAGAGACCGAGATTAAGGGGAGATTTCCACTTGAGAGATTTTTTTCTTGACTCCTTTCTCCCTCATTTTTAGCCCCATTGCTTTTCTAATTTTAAGACGTTCGCCCCATTATTTTGACGATTTTAAGAACTTTCGACCCATTTCTGTCAATTTTAAGACCTTTCGTGCCATGTAGGTGTCGATTTTATCCTGGCGAGCGATAGCGAGCCTGTAATATAAGAGGAACCGGCTTTCAGCCGAGACATTTTTCTACCGAAAAATTTACAAATTTATCTTGAAAGGGGGTCTAGGGGGAGTAATTTTAAGCTTGATGGAAGTCTAGGGAATCAACTAAAAACCTCCCCTTAAGTAAGAGCGACCACAAGAGCGAGAGATGCAAGCCGGAAATAATGATGATGATGGCTAGAATTGCAAAGCGTGCAAAGCTGTATGATTAACTAGTGGGCATAATGTTTGATGTACAGTCGAGGTTAATAAGTGTGGTCAGATATTTCACAAAGTTTGGGACACTGACTAATACTCTGAGGGATAAGCACTTTTCACAGTAACTATAAAGATACCAATAACACCTGTTGAGCGAAAACCACTGGAATCTATGACAACACTTAAGGGGAGGTTTTTAGTTGGTTCGCTAGACCTCCATCAAGCTTAACATTACAGCCCCTAGACCCCTTTTTAAGATAAATTTGTACATTTTTCGGTAGAAAAATGTCCCGGCCGAAGGCCGGTTCCTCTTAAATTACAGGCTCGCTATCGCTCGCCAGGAACAAATCGACACCTAAATGGCACGAATTGACAGAAATGGGACGAAAGTTCTTAAAATCGCCAAACTAATGGGGCGAACGTCTTATAATATCAAAAGCAATGGGGCTAACCATGAGGGAGAAAGGGGTCAAGACAAAAATCCCTCAAGTGGACATCTCCCCTTAATACCCCCGATCGTACCTGGTCCCTTTGTTCACTGGATGAGCGAGAGGGTCATTACCTTCCATCTAATTATAGTGAGGGATCTTTTATGTTCATCAGAGCGATCATCTTTTATACTTCACCTTGGAGTACGGAAGGCTATTAGTTAAGGGGAGGTTTTTAGTTGATTCCCTAGACTTCCATCAAGCTTAAAATTACTCTCCCTAGACCCCCTTTCAAGATAAATTTGTACATTTTTCGGTAGAAAAATTTCCCGGCTCAAAGCCGGTTCCTCTTATATTACAGGCTCGCTATCGCTCGCCAGGATAAAATCGACACCTACATGGCATGAAAGGTCTTAAAATTGACAGAAATGGGTCGAAAGTTCTTAAAATCGTCAAAATAATGGGGCGAACGTCTTAAAATTAGAAAAGCAATGGGGCTAAACATGAGGGAGAAAGGAGTCAAGAAAAAAATCTCTCAAGTGGACATCTCCCCTTAAACCTTAGACTTTGCTGGTGTGTGTGTGTGTGTGTGTGTGTGTGTGTGTATTTATTACATGCCGTAATTTTATTACTAATATCCGGTAGATTGATTTGATGTTACAAGTGCACCTTTTGCACCGTTGCAGGTACACGCTACATAGATTACGTAACTCAGCCTACTTGCATTTTGTGGAGGGGATATTGACGATCAAATTTGCCAAATGTCCTTTTTTGTGGGGTTGCAAGTTAAAGTTGGTATCGCACAAACACTTATTACCTCCAATTTTAACTGGTCTGGCAGCTTAAATGATAAACCTTTGGACAAATACTGTCACCTTAATTAGTCTTATCCCCTGTCTATTGATAAAGTCACATAGTTAATGGAGATATGATAATAATTATTAATGATACTTTCATAGGTTGCATACAATTGCCTATAGTACGTTTATTACAAGTAGACCAGAAGACGTGATCCCTAACCTCTGTAACTCAAAAAGGGTTAGAACAAATGGGCTGTACATTTCTTCACCTATTCCCTGGCTGACTCTTCCCAATTGACACGATTACTCCAGCCCTTTTTGAGTTACAGAGGTTAGTGGTCTGTATTTCTGGCCTACCTAGTATAATGGACAGGTATTGTGTATGGCAACTTTGACATTTTAAGGGGGTAATGACTATTTTTTTATCTATTCACCTAGTTATCAATTTATTTTATAGTAACCTCCGTAGATCTCCATCAAGCTTTAAAAAAAAAAAAAAAAAATAGACCCCCTTCAAGCTAAAACTAGACCCCCTTCAAGCTAAATTTGTACATTTTTCGCTAGAAAAATTTCCTGGTCGAATCCGGTTCCTCCTAGAAATACAGGCTCGCTTTCGCTCGCCAGGAAAATATGGACACTTAAATGGCACAAAAGGTCTTCATATCGACAAAGAAATGGGGCCAAAAAGTCTTAAAATCGCCAAACTAATGGAACCGAACGTCTTAAAATCTCAAAGCTAATGGGACTAAACATGAGGGAGAAAAAGCAACTAGCCTACCTCCCCTTTAAAACTAACAGCCCAAATATCATATTGATATTTAATTGATGGCTATGTTTGTTGACGCATTAATTAATAACCACGTGGACTAACATCCGGCTTTTGTTATCTTTCTCTCCTTTTCTCTCTTTCCCTGGCTTGTATCCATTCGGCCCCATTCAGCCAACTGTTTTAAGACGTTTATCCCCATCCACGTGTCGATTTCTTCCTCCTGGCAAGCGATAGCGAGCCAGCATTGTATGGAGACATTTTTCTATCGTAAAATGTACAAATTTAGCTTGCTGTCAAAACAAAAATATATATATGCTGGCTCGCTACTCCTCGCCAGGAAAATATTGACACCTGGAGGGGGGTAAACGTCTTAAAATAGTAGGCTGAATGGGGCCGAATGGATACAAGCCAAAGAGAGAAAGAGAAAAAAAAGCGAGGTGGGCTCCCTTAATGAATGATTCGACCTTTATACATTTATGTTCTATCGTGTTGAATAAATAATGCCTACAAATATATATCGTAATGTAATCAATGATTCGTTGTTTGTATAATTATGCTCTATCGTAATGAATAAATAATTACTAAATAAGTATCGTAACATAATAAATGATTTGACCTTTGTATAATTATGCTCTATCGTAATAAATAATGACGATATAAATAAGTATCGTAATATAATAGATGATTTGACCTTTATTGAATTATGCTCTCTCGTAATGTACACAATGCAATCAATTGTGTTTTGTGCACACTTGTTATTGAACGCACACTTAAGGGGAGGTTTTTAGTGTGTTTCCTTGACTTCCATCAAGCTTGATATTACACCCCCTTGACCCCCTTTCAAGATAAATGTGTAAATTTTTCGGTAGAAAAATGTCCCGGCCGAAGGCCGATCCCCCTTAAATTACAGGCTCGCTATCGCTCGCCAGGAAAAAAATCGACACCTAAATGGCACGAAAGGTCTTACAAGTGACATAAATGGGGTGACAGTTCTTAAAATCGCTAAACTAATGGGGCGAACGTCTTAAAATCTCAAAAACAATGGGGCTAATCATGAGGGAGAAAGGGGTAAAGAAAAAAATCCCTCAAGTGGAAATCTCCCCTTAAGGGTCACTATTTGGCATTTAATTATATTCTCAGCATTTATTGACATGCACATAATTATTATTTAATACAAGTATAATTTAATGTATTACTATTTCAGATGAGTGCGTGAGTTTTGTATTTTGTTTTTGTGTGTTCATTGTTTTCTGTTGTGATGTCCCTATTCGGGCTCTGTCTTGAGTCAGCCCCCCCAAAAAAAAAAAAAAAAAAATAAATAAATAAAAATAAATAAAAAAAAAAAAATCATAAAAAAAAAAATTAATTAATAAATAAATAAATAAATAAAAAAATATATAGATAAATAGGAAAAGTGGGGATTGGGCCTGAGTATTTACGTACTATTTCACTATTTCACTATTTCACATAGCATAAATAATACTCTTAAAGGGGTGACCTGTTTTTGTTCTGTCCTTTTCTATCGTTCTCTGGCTTGTATCTATTAGGCCCCATTCAGCCTACTGTTTTAAGACGTTTATCCCCATCCAGGTGTCAATTTTTTACTGGTGAGCGGTAGCGAGCCAGCATATTTTTTATTTTTGTTTGACAGCAGGCTAAATTTGTACATTTTTCGATAGAAAAATGTCTCCGGCGAAGCCGGATTTCTTCATATAATGCTGGCTCGCTATCGCTCGCCAGGAAGAAATCGACACCTAGATGGGGATAAACGTCTTATAATAGTTGGCTGAATGGGGCCGAATGGATACAAGCCAGAGAAAGAGAGAAAAGGACAGAAATAACAAAAAACAGGTCACCTCCCTTAAGGTTATAATAATACAATATATGATAAACTTTGGCTCATCATCAGAACACACTCGAGGTCTAGGACTTAAGGGGAGATTTCCACTTGAGGGATTTTTTTTCTTTACCCCTTTCTCCCTCATGTTTAGTCCCATTGCTTTTTGAGATTTTAAGACGTTCGCCCCCATAGTTTGGCGATTTTAAGAACTTTCGGCCCATTTATTTCACTTTTAAGACCTTTCGTGTCATTTAGGTGTTGATTTTTTCCTGGCGAGCGATAGCGAGCCTGTAATTTAAGAGGAACCGGCCTTCGGCCGGTACATTTTTCGGTAAACAAATTTACATATATATCTTGAAAGGGGGTCAAGGGGGTGTAATTTCAAGCTTGATGGAAGTCTAGGAAACTCACTAAAAACCTCCCCTTAAAGCGTGACCTTAGGAGGGGATTTCCACTTGAGGGAATTTTTGTCTTGACCCCTTTCTCCCTCATGTTTAGCCCCATTGCTTTTGAGATTATAAGAGATTCGACCCATTAGTTTGGCGATGTTAAGAACTTTCGCCCCATTTCTGTCAATTTTAACACCTTTCCTGCCATTTAGATGTCTATTTTTTCCTGGCGAGCGAGAGCGAGCCTGTGATTTAAGAGGAGCCGGCCTTCTGCCCGGACATTTTTCTACCTAAAAATGTACACATTTATCTTGAAAGGGGGTGAAGGGGGTGTAATTTTAAGCTTGATCGAGGTCTAGGGAACAAACTAAAAACCTGCCCTTAAGTTATCGAAGCTATCCCGAACAGAATGGATTTTTTTTTTTTTCCCCCAACTACTCCCTCTCGGGCATAGGCTGATAGCCTTTACACTCTACCGCTGAACACGGTGAGGCCCGTGAGGTCTTGTTCCAGTCTAGGGAGTGAGACTTGCGAAGCATCTACTTCACGGCTCGAACCCAGCTCCATCTCTGAAGCTGCTTCGCCTCTGCGCTTCACAGTCTCACTCCCCAGGCTCGGACCCTCACTCTCAGAACGCCACCTATTGAGCAATTAACTCACTAGGCATTGCCCCCCTGTAGCATATTTTGAATATGGGAATATTCATACAATGCTATTTAATCAGGGAACAATGAGGGTATTTTGTTTTGGCATTTCGGTGTGCTGTGGTAATGCACTGAAACTAGGTACAGCACAAATTCCATCCCAATAATATCTTCCCATTGACATATTGGATTCAAACCCGGGTCCATTGGATTACCATCCCAGTGGCAAGACCACTCTGCCACACCTCCCCTCTATAACTTCTTACCTAATATTTACAATTCGGAGGTTCGTTTGTGCTGTTCGAGGGTTCATATTGGACCAGAATGTGTGTCTCAGAGTGTACAGTTTGTTTTAATGTCTTTATGTATTTATGTATTTCATCTGTTACTAGATCGAGAGCCGAATTGTATATAAGCTCCACTACGGTACTGGCAGAACACATTACCTACATGTTGAGTGTGCCATCACACACACACACACACACACACATACACATACCAAACACACACACACACACACACATAATGATAATCCATTCAGTGAGAGATGCAGTGTAGCAAAAGAATCTCCAATAAGCTCCCCTCCGTTTCCTCCCTCCTCCTCTCCTCCCCGTCCTTCCTTCCTCCTCCACTCCTCCCCCAATCCTTCCTCCCTCCTGCTCCCCCAGCCCTTCCTCCCTCCTGCTCCCCCAGCCCTTCCTCCCTCCTCCACTTATTCTTCCTCCCTCTTCCCCTATCCTTCCTCCATCCTCCTCTCCTCCCCCTATCCTCCCTCCATCTTCCTCTCCTCCCCCTATCCTCCCTCCATCCTCCTCTCCTCCCTCCATCCTCCTCTCCTCCCTCCCTCTTCCTCTCCTCCCCCGATCCTTGCTCCTTCCTCCTCCTAGCCTTCCTCCCTCCTTATCTCCCCCCCCTGTCCTTCCTCCCTCCCTCTATCCTTCCTTCCTCTTCCTCTCCTCCCTTCCTCTTCCTCTCCTCCCCCTGTCCTTTCTTCCTCTTCCTCTCCTCCCCCTGTCCTTTCTTCCTCTTCCTCTCCTCCCCCTGTCCTTCCTCCCTCCTCCTCTCCTCCCCCTGTTCTTCCTCCCTCTCCTCTCCTCCCCCTGTCCTTCCTCCCTCTCCTCTCCTCCCCCTGTCCTTCCTCCCTCTCCTCCCCCTGTCCTTCCTTCCTCTTCCTCTCCTCCCCCTGTCCTTCCTTCCTCTTCCTCCCCCTGTCCTTCCTTCCTCTTCCTCTCCTCCCCCTGTCCTTCCTCCTCTCCTCCCCCTGTCCTTCCTCCCTCTCCCTGTCCTTCCTCCCTCTCCTCTCCTCCCCCTGTCCTTCCTCCCTCCCCTCCCCCTGTCCTTCCTTCCTCTTCCTCTTCCTCCCCCTGTCCTTCCTTCCTCTTCCTCTCCTCCCCCTGTCCTTCCTTCCTCTCCTCCCCCTGTCCTTCCTTCCTCTTCCTCCCCCTGTCTTTCCTTCCTCTTCCTCTCCTCCCCCTGTCCTTCCTTCCTCCTCCTCTCCTCCCCCTGTCCTTCCTCCCTCTCCTCCTCCCCCTGTCCTTCCTCCCTCCCCTCCCCCTGTCCTTCCTTCCTCCCCCTGTCCTTTCTTCCTCTTCCTCTCCCTCTCCTCCCCCTGTCCTTCCTTCCTCTTCCTCCCCCTGTCCTTCCTTCCTCTTCCTCTCCTCCCCCTGTCCTTCCTTCCTCCTCCTCTCCTCCCCCTGTCCTTCCTTCCTCCTCCTCTCCTCCCCCTGTTCTTCCTCCCTCTGTCCTTCCTCCCTCTTCCTCTCCTTGTCCCCTCCTCCTAGCCTTCTTTCCTCCTCCTCCTCCCCGTCTTTCTTTCCTTCTCCTCTCCTTGTCCCCTCCTCCTTCTAGCCTTCCTTCCTCCTCCTCCTCCCCGTCTTTCTTCCCTTCTCCTCCTCCCTATTCTTCTTCCTTCCTCCCTCCTCCCCCTGTCTTCCTTCTCTCCTACCCCTGTCTTTGGTCACTCCTCACTATCTTTCTCCTCTTCTCTAATTCCCACGCTTTTTCTCCTCCTCCTCTTCTTTACCGCTTCTCTTCTTTGCCTCTCCCCTTCGCTTTGTCTTCCTCTTCCTCACCCTCCTTCCATCCTCTTCCTTCTCCTTCCTTCTCTCTCCTCTCCCTTTTACTCTCCCTTCCCTCCTCCTCTTCGCCTTGTCTGCCTCTTCCTCACCCTCTTCCCGCTTCCTTCCCCTTCCCTCTTCTCCCCACCCGCCTCCTTGACCCGCTCATCCAAGATTTAGGCAGGTAAGGAAAAGAGCAGCTGTGTTCCATCAAACTCATCTCATTCTTTAGTATATTTTAGGGGTTAATGCCACACGACCTGTAGAAGGCGACAGGGTTTTATCCATTATTTCCATACTGGGGATGTTGCTTAATATTTAATATAATACGTTTACACTGTATATATATATATACAGTATATATATATATATATATATATATATTTTTTTTTTTTTTTTTTTTTTTTTTTATATATATATATATATATATATAATCCATTTACTACGAATATGTTTCTATAGCTTAAGGGGAGGTGTTTAGTTTGTTCCCTAGACCTCCATCAAGTTTAAAATTACACCCCTTTGACCCCTTTTCAAGATAAATTTGTACATTTTTCGGTGGAAAAATGTCCCGGCCGAAGGCTGGTTCCTGTTGAATTACATGCTCGCTATCGCTCGCCAGTAAAATCGACACCTTATTGGCACGAAAGGTCTTACAATTGACTGAAATGGGGCGAAAGTTCTTAAGATCGCCAAACTAATGGGGCAAATGTCTTAAAATATAAAAAACAATGGGGCTAAACATGAGGGAGAAAGGGGTCAAGAAAAAAGTCCTTAAAGTGGAGATCTCCCCTTAAGGAACTCGTCTAGTGTTTAGCCATTATACAATAAAAGGTACCGGTAGCACTGCACTATATAATGGGAGGCTCTTCGGCAGTACTTCTTTGATTTCCCATGGAATGATTTCTGCTTCCATGGCCGAGGACCCGAGGAGAGTGCTGAACGCATTACCGAGGTAATCCTATCGGGCATGGAAGCATACATTCCATTCTCTTTCTCTCAGACTAATGCTAAAAAATCTTGGTTTACTCACGCCTGTTCTACTGCTGTCCGCAATAAGGAGGAAGCATTCAAACGGTACCGACGCCTTAAAACTCAAGACTCTCATTCTTCATATGTTTCTGCCCGGAATCAAGCCAAATCTGTTCTTCGACTTGCCAAACACTCTTTCATCAATAATAAATGCACTGAACTATCCAACTCTAGCTCTTCCCAAGCTTTCTGGCATCTAGCCAAAAACCTCTCCAACAATTTCTCTTCCTCGTCTTTCCCTCCCCTTTCCCTCCCCTTTCCCACTCTGATGGCACAACCATCACTTCTTCCTCTGACAAAGCTAAACTCTTCGCTCAAACTTTTGCTAGAAACTCCACCTTGGATGATTCCGGTGCTATTCCTCCCTCTCCGCCCTCCTCTCTCTTACTTGACAAAGTTCTAGAGTTCGCCTAGAGTTCTAAAGGAAGCTAAGAATGAGCTCTCCAAACCACTGACATTACTATTCAATAAATCCTTGCAGTCTGGAACTATGCCTGATCAGTGGAAGCTAGCCAACGTAACACCGATATTCAAAAAGGCAGCAAATCCCTACCCAGTAACTATCGTCCAATTAGCTTAACCCTCAGTTGTATGTAAAATGCTAGAAACGGTCATACGAGACAGACTCGTAAATCACTTAGAGGAAAATAACATACTTAAAGATACTCAACACGGCTTTCGTAAAAAACGTTCCTGTTTAACAAACCTCTTAGACTTCTTCCACGATATCCTCAACCTCTACGATGAGAGTAAAGCTGTAGATATTATATACCTTGATTTTCAAAAGGCTTTTGACAAAGTTCCCCACAAACGTTTACTGCTAAAACTAAAAGCGCATGGAATACAAGACGGTGTGTTGAAATGGATAGAAAATTGGCTCAACAACAGAAAGCAAAGAGTAGTCATAAACGGTAAGGCATCTAAATGGACCAATGTAAGTAGCGGGGTACCCCAGGGATCGGTACTAGGACCAATTCTCTTTCTAATTTACATCAACGACATAGATGAGGGTCTCACCTGCACAATCTCAAAATTTGCTGACGATACAAAAATTGCAAATAGCGTACTCTCAAAAGAACAAGTTGACGATATGCAACACAATCTAGATAAATTGTCATGTTGGGCCCAAATTTGGCAAATGAGTTTCAATGCGGATAAATGTAAAGTACTACATGTCGGATACCTAAATGAGAAAGCAAACTATTCGATGAATGGCACTCAGCTTAAGAATGTAAACAGAGAAACTGATCTGGGAGTAACAATATCGAGTAACCTAAAACCGAGTCAACAATGTTCAGAAGTTGTTAAGAAGGCAAACAAAATAATTGGCTTTATAGGCAGGTCATTTGAGCATAAATCCAAAGAAGTTATCCTAACCCTTTACAATTCCTTAGTCCGCCCTCTTCTGGAATACTGCGTTCAATCCTGGTGCCCTTATTACCAAAAAGATATAAACAAGCTAGAACGAGTTCAACGTAGAGTTACCAAAATGATACCTAGCCTAAAGAACAAACCATACGAAGAGCGTCTTAGAGAATTAAATCTATTTCCTTTAACCCAGCGCAGATTAAGAGGCGACTTAATTCAAGTGTTCAAAATCATCAAAGGCATCGACAATATGAACTGTAGTAAGTACTTCACTATCAACCAATCTAATTACACACGGGGAAACGGTTGCAAAATTATTGGTAAATCTTTTAACTCGCACGAATCTAAGAATTTCTTCTTCAATCGAGTTGTCAACTTGTGGAATGGGCTTCCCCGAAACGTTATAGACTGCAGCACCGTTGATTCATTTAAATTCCGCCTAGACAAATATCTCGCATCAAACCCGCGACTGACTGCGTTTGTAAATGAATAACTTTATCCTCCCCTCAGTTACTAACCCATATGTCCCCTACTAACTTCCTAGTCCTGCCACGTTAGTGGCAGGGCAGTAGTTCCCTTTCCAATGTTCCCTTACCCACTCTAAACCACTGTTTGGACACTTGATCCTCAGTGTTTTGGAGGACAAGCAGCCTAGAAGGGTCACTAGATCTGTTGTTGCTTGATTTCCTTTGTACTCCTTTGTACTTATGCCTAATATCCTAATCTCTTCTAAAGATGTACTTTCTACCCTCTCTGGGCTTAACACTAATAAGGCGTACGGTCCGGACGGTGTTCCTCCTGTTGTTCTCAAAAACTGTGCTTCCGTGCTGACTCCCTGCCTAGGCAAACTCTTTCGTCTCTGTCTATCCTCTAACGTCTTCCCTTCATGCTGGAAGTTTGCTCACATTCAACCTGTCCCAAAGAAGGGTGACCGCTCTCAACCCTCCAACTATCGTCCAATTGCTCTTATCTCTTGTCTTTCTAAAGTTTTTGAAACTATTCTTGCTTCCAAATTTCTTAAGCATTTCTCTTCTCATAATCTGCTCTCAGATCGCCAGTATGGCTTCCTTAAGGGTCGCTCTACTGGTGATCTTCTTTCATATCTTACTAACTCTTGGTCATCCTCCTTTCGGGACTTCGGTGAGACTTTTTCTATTGCACTAGACATATCGAAAGCCTTCGATAGAGTCTGGCATAAATCTTTAATTTCTAAACTACCCTCCTTTGGTTTCTATCCCTCCATCTGTGCCTTTGTCTCTAATTTCCTTTCCGGCCGTTCCATAGCTGCGGTTGTGGACGGCCATTGTTCACTTCCTCACCCTATAAACTCCGGTGTTCCTCAGGGCTCTGTCCTATCTCCTATTCTCTTTCTAATTTTTATAAATGATCTCCTTAACTGTACCTTAATTCCCATCCATTCATACGCAGACGACTCAACCTTACACTACTCCATTAGTTTTTCAGAACGCCCCAGCCAGCAATCCCTCAACGACAAACGTAATGAAGCCATAGAACTCTTAAATTCTGATCTAAATACTATTTCCAATTGGGGCAGAGAAAACCTTGTTAACTTTAATGCTTCCAAAACCCAATTTCCCCATCTATCTACCCGTCAGGATCTCCCAGCGGACTATCCCTTATTCTTCAACAATACAAAAATCAACCCTTCATCTTCTCTCAATATTCTTGGTGTCTCTTTTTCTTCTGCTCTCATTTGGAAGGACCATATTACCAGTCTTGCTAAGGCAGCCTCCCAGAAGCTGGGTGTGCTCAACCGCCTTAGGGGGTTCTTTTCCCCTGCACAGCTTCTTGCTCTGTACAGGGGCATAGTGCACCCTTGTATTGAGTATTGTTCACATGTGTGGGGAGGTTCCTCTCACACCGCTCTCCTAGACAAAGTTGAAAGGAAGGCCTTTCGTATCATTAACTCCCGTCCACTCACCAACTCTCTGCAATCTCTCTCTCTCCGCCGCAATGTTGCATCTCTCTCGCTATTCTATCGCTACTATAATAATCAGTGTTCCTCAGAGCTATCCCAGTGCATACCACCTCCTTTACGTAGGGCACGTGGTACCCGTCTTGCAACTCAATCCCACCCCTACTCTGTGCAACTCTCCAACCCAAGAGTGAAACGTTACTCTCAAACTTTCTTCTACTCAACATCTGAGCTCTGGAACTCTCTCCCAGAATCAGTCTTTCCCTCTTCCTATGACTTAAATTGCTTCAAACTCCGTGTGTCCAGGCATTTTGGCTCGAACGTCCCTTGATTTTGGCCCTGTCACTCTTTCAACTATGGGGGAGGCACTCGTTATAGGCAGTTATGCCTTTTGCCTCCCTCAATCACATAGAAAAAAAAAAAAAAAAAAGTGGCTGGAATTAATTTTAACTTTAGAGTAATTATAATTGATACCTTTAGTTATGGCAAGGTGAGGGGCACAGCAAAGCAATGAATTAGTAGGGTACTGGGTAATTAGTAGGGTACTGGGTAATTAGTAGGGTACTGGGTAATTAGTAGGGTACTGGATAATTAGTAGGGTACTGGGTAATTAGTAGGGTACTGGATAATTAGTAGGGTACTGGATAATTAGTAGGGTACTGGGTAATTAGTAGGGTACTGGATAATTAGTAGGGTACTGGGTAATTAGTAGGGTACTGGATAATTAGTAGGGTACTGGATAATTAGTAGGGTACTGGATAATTAGTAGGGTACTGGGTAATTAGTAGGGTACTGGGTAATATAGTCAGGTTGTACTGGGTAATTAGTAGGGTACTGGATAATTAGTAGGGTACTGGTAAATTAGTAGGGTACTGGGTATTAGTAGGTACTGACATTGTACCTAGGTACTGTATTTCTGGGTACTTTATCACAACGTCACTTTCCTCATATTCATATTTAACACGTACAGTCGCGCTAATAAGTCATGTCCCAGCTGTCATTACGTTTGGCTTGCTCTGCGCTATATTACTGTCTGTCAGATGTTGAATAGGGTGGGTAAGTGTAGGGACGTATTTGTATATTTCACTCGATATGAAGAAATGAAGCTTAGATATTGCTGATACCAATTATTGATCAAAACATAAATGGTGCCGAGACATCACTTATTAGCGCGACTGTACCCTATACTGTACCCTATACTGTACCCTATACTGTACCCTATACTGTACCCTATTGTAGTATTTAAGGCGCTATATTTACGGTGTCGGCATTTAGGATATGACGATCAGAGACGATTAAGGCGCCATAAGTAGGAGAAAAGCCGCCGTAAGTGGGGGATAAACGCCGTAAGTACAAAGGAGTACAAAGGTGAAGGATAAGGCGCCGTAAGTAGGAGATAAGGCGCCGTAAGTGGGAATTAAGGCGCCGTAACTAGGAGAAAAGATACCGTAAGTGTTGTGAGTATCCGGCTTCTGGGATCGACGCTGTAGCTGTGACCGTTTCTGAGTCATTACCCATTCAGCCAGTCCTGTACCTGACATTTAAAAATACTGTGGGACGTTTGACAACCAGTGACAGTGTGTTGGCTTTGCTGTGTGTGTGTGTGTGTGTGTGTGTGTGTGTGTGTGTGTGAGTTGCAGGCCGATAATAAGGTATGATAATAAGACGCTTCACCACATTCAGGTATCAGGTATCGGGGGGGGGGGGGGGCGATAGCGAGCCTGTTACATTAAAGAAACCAGCCTTCAGCAGGGAAATTTGTCTATCGAAATATGTTCAAATTTAGCTTGAAGGGGGTCTGGGTGGGAATTATTAATTTAAAAGGAAGTCAGGGAAGGCGTTGTCGTTAGCTTAAGAGCCAAACTGCAATACATTCTCGATAATGGATGAATTAATCAAAATCCTCTATAATAATTAGATTAAAATGTCATAATAATCACCAAGACGTCGGCTCAGAAAGTGTTAATGAGCTTCATATTTAGTGCAACAAATATATGTCATAAGTGGTGGCAGAAATACTAAATAGATATAATATATAAGTAAATAAATAAATAAATAAATAAATAAATTAATTAAATAATGTCAGCAATTATTCGTTTATTATATATGACAACCAGTATTGCAAGGAATCATTAATGGTAACAATATTGCCTGCACCCACAATGCTGTCAGTCCGCTTGCATTATGCTAGTTGTCCCGCTGCATGATACAGTACATATATACAACCTTTGACACGCAGGACTCGGACCCAAATACAGAGGGCTTCCTGAAGTCAATAACTTTAGATAGTCATATTACATAATGTATCTTTTTACTTTGAACGGCATCACATAATCTTAAGGGGAGGGTTTTAGTTGATTCCCTAGACTTCCATCAAGCTTAAAATTACTCCCCCTTGACCCCCTTTCAAGATAAATTTGTACATTTTTCGGTAGAAAAATTTCCCGGCCGAAGGCCGGTTCCCCTTAAATTACAGGCTCGCTATCGCTCGCCAGGAAAAAATAGACACCTAAATGGCACGAATGGTCTTAAAATTGACAGAAATGGGGCCAGGGTTCTTAAAATCGCCAAACTAATGAGGCGAACGTCTTTAAACCTCACAAGCAATGGGGCTATACATGAGGGAGAAAGAGGTTCAGAAAAAATCCTCCAGGTGGAAATCATCCCCTTTATGTAAACAAGAAAGGCCTGACATTTTTTGGAATATCTTGAACTCTCTGCAACTGAAGGGGGGGTGGGGGCTAAGTAGGTTGCAGTTAGTAAAGCCTTCGTATTCCTTTGTGAGTTGAGCCAAAGCGTTCGTGTCTTTATAATAAACACTAATATTTGATATAAGGGTACTAGCTACTGTGTTTATAAGGCGAGGTTTCCACTTGAGGAATTTTTTTTTCTTGACCTCTTTCTCCCTCATGTTTAGCCCCATTGCTTTGGAGATTTTAAGACGTTCGCCCCATTAGTTTGGCGATGTTAACAACTTTCACCCCATTTATGTCACTTTTAAGACCATTCGTGCCATTTAGGTGTCGATTTTTTCCTGGCGAGCGATAGCGAGCCTGTAATTTAATAGGAACCGGCCTTCGGCCGGGACATTTTTCTACCGAAAAATGTACAAATTTATCTTGAAAGGGGGTCATGGGGGTGTAATTTCAAGCTTGATGGAAGTCTAGGAAACACTAAAAACCTCCCCTTAAAGACACCCCACTAACCCCTGTGATAAAGGCACCCCACTAACCCCTGTAATAACGCCCCCCCCCTCTCTCTCTCTCCCCCACTAACCCCTATCCACTAATCTCCACACACACTCATGTCTGGTGGATTAGGTCAGTATCTACAGACGCCATAGTCAATAAACCCACTCTATAGTCTACCGCCGAAAAGGGCCTTTTACAAGTATTGGCCGCGTATGTCACTCAGAATGGTTAGTAGTTGACTCTATCGGGAGGCTGGCTTTTAAGGGGAGGTTTTTAGTTTGGTCTCTAGATATCCATCAAGCTTAAGATTACACCCCCTTGAGCCCCTTTCAAGATAAATTTGTACATTTTTCAGTAGAAAAATGTCCCGGCTGAAAGCCGGTTCCTCTTAAATTACAGGCTCGCTATCGCTCGCCAGGATAAAATCGACACCTAAATGGCACGAAAGGTCTTAAAATTGACAGAAATGGGTCGAAAGTTCTTAAAATCGTCAAACTAATGGGGCGAATGTCTTAAAATCTCAAAAACAATGGGGCTAAACATGAGGGAGAAAGGGGTAAAGAAAAAAATCCCTCAAGTGGAAATCTCCCCTTAACTGAATCACCCTCTCCATGTCTGTGGAACCTCAATAATGGGGTGTACTGTCTCGCTCTCCGCATGTCTCGGTTTGAAAGAAAGTGATGGAGGCGATAGTCTATTTTTTTTTGGTCCAGCTGATGTTAAATTGAATCCCTTAAGGGGAGGTATTTAGTTTGTTCCCTAGACCTCCATCAAGCTTAAAATTACACCCCCTTGAGTCCCTTTCAAGATAAATTTGTACATTTTTCGGTAGAAAAATGTCCCGGCCGAAGGCCGGTTCCTCTTAAATTACAGGCTCGCTATCGCTCGCCAGGATAAAAACGACACCTGAATTGCACGAAAGGTCTTAATATGGGGTGAAAGTTCTTAACATCGCTAAACTAATGGGACAAACATTTTATAATATCAAAAGCAATGGGCTAAACATGAGGGAGAAAGGGGTCAAGAAAACAATCCCTTAAGTGGAGATCTCTCCTTAACAGCTGATTCCTCGATAATTAATGGACAAAATATGAATCTAACTCTCTATTATGTGTATCGTGTTAAGGGGGGGATTTCCACTTGAGGCATTTTTTTCTTGACCCCTTTCTCCCTCATGTTTAGCCCCATTGTTTTTCTAATTTTAAGACGTTTGCCCCATTATTATGACGATTTTAAGAACCTTCGACCCATTTCTGTCTATTTTAAGACCTTTCGTGCCATTTAGGTGTCGATTTTACCCTGGCGAGCGATAGCGAGCCTGTAATTTAAGAGGAACCGGCTTTCAGCCGGGACATTTTTCTACCGAAAAATGTACACATTTATCTTGATAGGGGCTCAAGGGGGTGTAATCTTAAGCTTGATGGAAGTCTAGGAAACACTAGAAACCTCCCCTTAAAGGCACCCCACTAACCCATGTGATAACGCCCCCCACTAACCCATGTGATAACGCCCCCCACTAACCCATGTAATAACGCCCCCCACTAACCCATGTGATAACGCCCCCACTAACCCATGTGATAACGCCCCCCACTAACCCATGTGATAACGCCCCCCACTAACCCATGTAATAACGCCCCCCCCACTAACCCATGTAATAACGCCCCCCCACTAACCATGTGATAACGCCCCCCCACTAACCCATGTAATAACGCCCCCCCCCACTAACCCATGTAATAACGCCCCCCACTAACCCATGTAATAACGCCCCCCCCCACTAACACATGTAATAACGCCCCCCACTAACCCATGTAATAACGCCCCCCACTAACCCATGTGATAACGCCCCCCACTAACCCATGTAATAACGCCCCCCACTAACCCATGTAATAACGCCCCCCACTAACTCATGTAATAACGCCCCCCACTAACCCATGTAATAACGCCCCCCACTAACCCATGTAATAACGCCCCCCCACTAACCCATGTAATAACGCCCCCCACTAATCCATGTGATAACCCCCCCACTAACCCATGTAATAACGCCCCCCACTAACCCATGTAATAACGCCCCCCCACTAACCCATGTAATAACGCCCCCCACTAACCCATGTAATAACGCCCCCCCACTAACCCATGTAATAACGCCCCCCACTAACCCATGTAATAACGCCCCCCACTATCCCATGTGATAACGCCCCCCCACTAACCCATGTGATAACGCCCCCCACTAACCCATGTAATAACGCCCCCCACTAACCCATGTAATAACGCCCCCCACTAGCCCATGTAATAACGCCCCCCACTAACCCATGTAATAATGCCCCCCACTAACCCATGTAATAACGCCCCCCACTAATCCATGTAATAACGCCCCCCCCACTAACCCATGTAATAACGCCCCCCACTAAACCATGTAATAACGCACCCCACTAACCCATGTGATAACGCCCCCCACTAACCCATGTAATAACGCACCCCACTAACCCATGTAATAACGCCCCCACTAACCCATGTAATAACGCCCCCCCCTAACCCATGTAATAACGCACCCCACTAACCCATGTGATAACGCCCCCACTAACCCATGTGATAACGCCCCCC
>JBAKBP010029719.1:0-26760 GCA_037953745.1 Lithodes maja | reverse complement strand
ATCACCTTCAGGCTCCATCCCGTACACCCCACCACGAATGTCTCCCTCACCTGAACAAGGCCCCTCCCGCGCCACTGCATTATCACCAGCCTCTCCACAACGCCCCGATCTGCCCCAACGCCCTGCAAGCAAACGACGTGGGCGTGTCATATCTCGCGGGCGTGCCACCCGCGGCCGAATGCAGAAGGTGAAGCAAATCAGACGCCCCAGCAACGACTCGAGCTCTAGATCTAGCTCTCGATCAAGTTCGAGGTCTAGCTCCAGACCCAGGTCCACCTCTCGCCCACGCCGCCCACGCTCCACCCGCACCCGCCCAACCCGCCCCGGTGCCCCTGACGATGACCCTGATGAGCCCGATGCCCCATCTAGCGACGACGAAGGCGCTGATAGGTGGGATTGGGTGGATGGGGAGAACTATCTACCAGGACAATACCACTTTTTGGGGGCAGCTGAGGCCGGCCCTACCATGCCCAATCGTGGACCTGACACCACAAGACTGGGTGTTTTTCTGCAGTTCTTCACTGACAACCTTGTCGGCTTGATTGTTGACCAGACGAACTGGTACAACTATTATTTTATGGCAGGGAAGGTGCAGAAGACGAACTCGGCACGTCTCTCATGGGTGGATTTGTCTTCCGATGAGTTCTACGCATTCCTGGCACTGGTCATCCTGATGGGGGTCACCAAGAAGACGTCTCTCAGGAAGTACTGGTCATGTGATCCCCTCATCGCAACCCCCTTCTTTGGGAAAGTCATGAGCAGGAATAGATTCACGGCAATCATGGGAAACCTGCACTTTATTGATAGCCTGGCAAGCCACACCAGGAACCAGGAACGCCCCAGGAATACCAAAGACCCGATGGAGAGGATAAGACCTATATTTGAATACCTCAAAACTAAGTTTGCAGCCTCCTTCAAACCTCACCAAAAACTCATCATTGATGAGAGTCTGGTGCTGTGGAGGGGGAATATTAGCATCCGACAGTACATCCCCAGCAAGCGTCACCGTTATGGCCTGAAACTGTTCGTGATGTGCGACTGCAAAACCGGCTACATCCAGGACATCATCCTCTACATGGGCAAGGTCACTGAACTGGTGGAGGAGAGGACATATGGGATATCTGGGGCCGTTGTCATCACCATGTTGGAGGGATATTTGGACAGGGGCCACATCTTGTACCTCGACAACTGGTACACCAGCCCTTCCCTTGCCAAATTCCTGTACAGCAGAAACACTGGCGTCTGTGGCACCGTCAGGAGGAATCGTGTCTACATGCCAGAGCTACCCGAAAGGCGGGAGAAGGGCTCCATCATCCACCTCCAGGCAAATAATATCTTGATGCTCTCGTGGATGGACAATCGTGACGTCAATATCCTCACCAGTATCCACCTGCCCCGCTTAGAGGACACCAAACGCCGTGACAGAGCCACAGGTGAGGCGGTCAAAAAACCAGTTGCAATCATTGACTACAACATCAACATGCGGCTGGTTGACAAGTCTGACTCTGTCATATCGTCGGTCGAGTGTGCCAGGAAGACGATGAGGTGGTATAAAAAACTATTTTTCCACCTACTCGACCTCACCCTCTACAACTGCCACATCCAATATCATGAAATAACAGGTGAAGTTGAGACGATGGAGTCGTACTGCATCGAACTTGCACGGGAGCTTCTGTTCTTCTTCAGGGAAGGTCCACGCCGCCAGCAACGTCCCGCAGCTCGTTTTCAAGCACCAGAAGGCCCCGCCAGACTGACACAACGCCACTTTTGCGATTTTGTCCCGCCAACCGAAGCAACATCCAACCCACGCAGACGGTGTCATGTGTGTCGCAACACAGGCAGACGCTCACCAAAACGGACAGACACCCGGACGATATGTGCAGAATGTGATGTGGGACTGTGTTTTCCCACCTGCTTCAGGGATTATCACACCCTCGAGCACTTCTAAGTGTTCAAAGTGTTCAAAGACTGCGATAAAAGACGCTATAATGTAATACTAACAGTGTACAGTATATAAAAGACGCAAAAAGTGAATATAAAACAGTGTGTATATATATATATATAATTTACAAGTTCAAAGTACCGAACAATATAAAACACTAAGTAAATTCTAAACTTATAAAAGTGTGTGCAAATAATTATAAGAGTACGAGACAATAAGTGCGTAAAACAACGTATATACACCTCATAATCTTAGGTAAAACAATGAACAACTACAAATAATTCAATGAAAAGGAGAGACAGAGTGACCTTGAGTGAAAGTGACAGCCAGACAGAGAAAGAAAGAGGGAAGGGTGCTGTGGAATGTGGGTCACTCGGTCCGCTGTCTGGCCGTGTGTTCGTACGTGCATTTTGTTATTGTCCTGAGCAAAGATGGCCGCCCAAGATGGCCGCCATCACCATGGCAACGGGGACGCTAACACTCGTGCGCACTTGTAATACTTGAATGAAGTCACTTATCACACTACAACTTCAGTTATATTGACATTATGTGATATACAAAGACATTCTATGAACTCTGAAGTGCACTTTATGTCCGAGAGGTGCAAAATAAGTCATGCTGCCTGGCAGCTGGCAACTGGCTGCTGGCGCGGGAGATTTGAAATGGCGCTAAGGCTCCTCTGAGGCTGGGGACCCCCACTACCTCCCAGGACCCCCAAATGGCCTAGGTAAGTACTTTTTTCACATTTCTTCATGTCTATCATTATTTTTTAACACATTCTGATATATTTATAAAAAAAAAAAAAATTGGAAAATTGCCCGGGTTCTGGTGCGCAAAAATATTAAAACCGGCCGGGGCTGTACGGGTTAAGGAGTGCGTGCGGAGTTACATGGAGGGATAGACAGACTAATGAGGAAGTAAGGAGGAGGTGTGGTGTGGAGGTAGATGTGCTGGAAAGTGTGAAAAGGAACAACTTGAGATGGTTCGGCCGTATGGAAAGCGAGAGAATGACTAAGAGGGTGTACGAGAGCGAGGTGGAGGGGGAGAGGTAGACCGAATATGAGGTGGAAGGATGGAGTGAGGAACTACATGAACGAAGGCGGTGCTGGTTGGGGGGAGGGGCGTCGACTGACTGGGGACAGAGGTGCATGGGGGCGGTTCGTTCGTGGCCACCCCTTCGGGGATCACGGCGTCAGGCAATAGATAGATAGATATTACTAAAGTATTTAAAGTGATCAAATGTTATCTATTTAAAACGGCATACTTTAGTTGTTGATAATCCCAAAGCCTAATGTTTGTAAGAGGAGTTACTATAAGTACATTAAGTGAAATATAAGTAGTCCATTGAAAGGTGCTTGAAGACTTAAGTAATTCTATCACAAATAACAGTCATGTAATATTTGGAAAACCATAATATTTTTATTGTTTTATTATAATAAATTTAATAGGATACAGTTCACCTTAGGTTCATACCAAAGGCTGGACTCTGAATATCTAAATCCCATTCAGTAAAGTGAGAGTATTTTGTTAAGTAAAAAAAAAAAAAAAAAAAAAAAAAATCAGCAAAAATAAAAAAGTCATAACAATGAATGGAATTTAGAATTCAGTTAGCTTTGTCACTTTGCAAAATTTTGCCAGTCCGAGCTCCGAACATATCAGAAGTCGAACTGGCAAAATTTTGTAAAGTGGCAAAGACTGAAATTTTTCAAAGTCCAGTGGAACTTTGAAAAATTTCAGTGGTGTAGATACACCACTGAAATTTTGCTAAGTTCCACTGGACTTTTCACCCCCAGAAGTTTACTAAAGGCTGGACTTAGCAAACTTCTGGGGGAAATCAGTGAAAAGTCTAAGGGGTGAAACCCAAACATTTCGCACAGCGAAAACTTTTCTATCTACATTGTCTAGATAACAATTTGTGGGATAGGTTCTAACCTCACGTTGTCATAGGCTCCTTTCAGTACTTATTCTGGCTAGCCTCACAAGATTTTAGTCAGCTTAGGAAAGAGGTCCTTTCTAAGCTGATTAAAATCATCTGATGCTAGCCAGATAGTGACAGTACCAAAAGGGTTAATAGACATCATGACAACCATGGGCTATGGAGGTTAAGTTTGAAATGCACAAACACATGCAACCCACAGTACACAACCAAAGACTGTCACAGAAACATTACTTGCAATCTTAAGAGACTAAGACCAGACAAATAATGAAGGCTCTGAACTTTATCATTATGCTTCTAGAACATTCAACCAAATTACTTAAAAGAACTTGGCTACCATAAATAGGTAGACTTTGGTTTAGCTCTTTCAGTAAGCATGGTTGAACATATCCAAATTTCATCTTTGATTCTAGAACATTCAACCACATCACTCAAAAGAACGTGGCTACCATATAGACTTTGGTTAAGCTCTTTTAGTAATGATGGTTGAACATATCCAGAGTTCATAATGATCTTTGGTTGTCAAACTGTTCATTCTAGGTTGCTAAACTTTATATGTTCAGTGTGCAGTATATAAATATAGTAAACTATCACATAACAGCCAAAGAAACTTTTAAGGATTTATAAAAAGTCGGTAAACAAATCTTAGTAAAATATCTGTATACAGTAACAAATTTATTAATTTTATTATGCATGTTATTTATGAAAATACTATATTACTTTCTTTGCATGTTAAGTGATATTTTCACTTAACATGCAAAGAAACTATGAATTTTCATAAATGGCATATGCACAGTAAAATCATTTATTTGTACCGATGTAAATACTTTAAATTGACCAGCTATTTTTAAATCTTTAAGGTACTTTGGCAGATTTTTTCAGTCAGTGATAGACAAACCAACATTTAAATATGCAAACCAAAGATATAAAGTTTTAAACCTACATAAATGCAGCCAAACCATTGTTTACATGATACAGTACACTCTTAACCCGGTGAGACCCAGCGTCGCACGTGTTGCGTCGGCAGTGTTTGATCACCAACTCCCAGCGACGCATCACGTGCGTCCGACATATAAAAAACACTTACGTGGCTCGTAAGGTAGGAAATGGCGGGAGAATAGGAGGGGGAGGTACCGTAGTGTGTGTGGGAGCCGGGCCAGTAGGTGTGAGCGGGCCGAGACAGCCGCGCGGCTGGTGGTGGTGGGCTTAGTGGGGATAGTTGTTGTTGTTCCCTAAGCTGCCTGGCCGAACAGCCCCGAGTCCCTGAGGAAGGCCACGGCCACGATCGGGCTTTCCCACAGAGCTCTCATTGAGTGTAGGTTGTGTTGTTGGCGTAAGTGGTTGTGTGAAGTGCATTCTTCTATGATGTGTTTAATGGTATGGGGTGCTGTGTTACATCCCGGGCAGGCGTCGACAACGGAGTCATCCAGTCTCTTCTGATAGCTCAGGAGAGCTGGATGGTGTCCGCATCTCAGCCTGGCCAGGTGGACTCTGTCCTCGCGAGGGAGGGAGGATTCGGAAGGATGGATTTCGGGAGGTCGTGCATGCAGCTGCGTGTTGTCTGTGAGTGAGTGGATGGATGTGCTTCTGGAAGTTGGTTCGGGGTGGGCAGGGAGGGAGAGAGGACAATAATTGTGTGTGATACCGTGTGCTGGGTGTTGTTTTGATATTTCTTGGTGTCTGTGGGTGTGTTGCCATGTAGTTTAGTGGGTGGTCTTGGTTCGTGGAGGCTGCTGCCAGGAATTGAGTGCCTCTCATGTCCAGATGGTCTTTGACTTTGAGGATTTTGGTTTCTTGATGTTACTCAGTTACTTGTTCGTCAAGGGGAATCCACGCAATGCGAGCTAAGCTCATTATTATCGCGCCTCCTTAACTGGGAATGTATTGCGTGAAATGCATGTTAAGTGTTTTATGTACTGTTGGAATGGCTGTGGATGTGTGTGTAGTCTGTATTTAGCCAATTGGCGACATCGGAAACGAAGGCTTAGGGTGGATCTGTATGGTACCATTCTCACTATAGACGGTACCGTCTCGCCCGAAGGCTTAGGTAGCCATCAGCTTAGGTGAACCATATGATACCCATCTCGCCTTGTACCATTTTTGCCAACCCCAGATGGGACGTCACAACGTCGTCCACTTATTCCAGGTACCTATTTACAGCTAGGTGAACTGAGGCTAACACATGAAAGGAGACAAGCCCAATTTGTCTCCGCCCGGCCGGGGATTGAACCCCCGACCCCTCGTGTGTGAGACGAGAGCTCTACCTACTAGGCTACGGGCCTGTAATGTGCAGCCTGTAATGATCTTCAGGGCTTTGTTTTGAATAGTCTGTAAGGTCTTATGATGTGTTTCAGCTAGGTTAGAAGCCCAGGCTGGGCTTGCGTATTCCATCACTGATCTTATGTATTGTTTATATACTGTGGTGGTAGTTTCTTTGTTGTGTCCAAATTTTGTGTGAGCAAGTGACCTGAGGGCATTAAGTCTGGGTGTCAGTTTCTTTTTAATGTTTGTGGTGTGCTGTTTGAATGTCATATGAGTATCATATGTTACTCCTAGGATATTGGGTGTGTGTGTGTATGTGTTAGGGGTGTGTTGTTTATGGTGAGTTGAGGGATGTATTCGTGTTCTCCTGTCCAACTTATGAACAGGGTTGCGGTGGATTTGGCTGGGGCTAGATTAAGTCTGTTTGTAGTGCACCAGCCATGTAGTGTGTTGAGATAGGGTTGAAGGAGATCTGTTGCTCTTTTTGGGTCATGGTGTGTGCATGTGAGTGTTATGTCATCTGCATAGGAGGCTAAGTTTATTTGGGGCGTATTGGGTGTAGTTATATCGTGCATGTACAGATTGAAGAGTGCGGGCGATAGGACGGATCCTTGTGGGACTCCGTTTGGAAAGTTTCTGATTTTAGATGACTGACCGGCAAAAGATACGTGTGCACATCTGCCTGCTAGGAAGTTGGCCAGCCACCTTTTTGTGTTGTTGTGCATGTTTGTGTTGTAGATTTTGTTTGTTAGGTTGTGGCGGGGGATGGCATCGAAGGCTTTACTAATGTCGAGTGTGGCTAATAGTGATCTGTGTGGTGGTCTAGCTGAGTTGATGCCGTCGAAAGCTCTTTGTGTAAGGTCTGTGAGAAGAGTGTTTGTGGAGTGCAGTGGCCTAAAGCCATGTTGTGTTGGAGCTAGGGGTAGGTCAGGTGTAATTAGTTGTAATACTAGGCGTTCCATGACTTTGGAGGGGGAGCAAAGAAGTGTGATGGGGCGGTGCGAGGAGGGTAGCGTGGGGTCTTTGTTGGGTTTGGGGAATGTGATGATGATACCATGCTTCCAAATGTCTGGTATTGTGTTGTGTGAATAGCTGTAGTTTGATATGTTAGTGAGTGCTTGTATGCCTTGTGGTCCCAGGTGTCTGAGGTGTATGTTGCTTATGTTGTCTAGGCCACAGGCGGGTGAGTGCTTGAGATTGTTGATGATATGCTTTGTCTGGTGATTGGTGAAGGGTGTATAGTCAGGGTCTGTGGGGAATTGTCTCTTACGTCGGATGACACGTCGGTCGTCTTGGTGAAGGGTGTATAGTCAGGGTCTGTGGGGAATTGTCTCTTATTTATTTGGAGGTTTTAGGTGGCTGACATGTGAAAAGTGATGATGAGAGTGTTTGCTTGTTGTTTACATGAAGGAGTAGAGTCTGTTGTTGTGATTGCAGCATGTGATTGTGTTGTGTTGCTGTTGGAAAGTGTGATGCTGTTTAGTGTTTTGTAGAGTTTTTTGGGGTTTGTTTTGTGATCAAGTGTTTGTAGGAAGTTATTCCAATTTAGTTTTTGTTGTTCTTGTATTTTGTTGTTAGTTTGGGTGTTGAGTGCTTGAATTTGTTGTGTGATGTCTTGTGTGTGGGGTGCTGGGGAGTGTTTCAGTATGTCGCGTTGTCTGATGAGGTTTTGAATTTCTGGTGTGAAGTTGGGGTTGTGTCTTTTCCTGTTACCTCTTGTATTTCTGTGTTCTCTGGTTTCGATGAGGACGATCAACATGCAAGATGAGATGAGAATGGTGAGATGGATGTGCAGGGCCAGACTGCAAGATAGGATATCTAGTGAAGAGCTGAGGAGAAGGTTAGGTATCAAGAGTATCAGTGATAAGATGCAAAGTAATAGGCTCGGATGGTGAAAAGATGCTCCTAATAGGGCTGCCTGGAGCGCCGTCAATTGGATGTTAGATCAGAACCACACTCTGTGTCGAGTACTCGGTCTTGTACGGTAATCTAACAACGGCACAAGTTGAACCAAACTCAACATTGTTGACTTTTAATTTTGGTGGAAAATACATATGAAATTAATCTAATGGAAATTGCTTGATTTCTAATTGGTGTCATTTATGAAGGTACAGTATACTGGTAATCTTAGAAATAAAAAACGTTCTGGAAAATGTTTAGACTATACAGTAGAATCTCGCATCCCACGATTTATTGGTACCGAAATATTACCGTGGGACCGGAATTCGTGGGATGCAGAGTATTAAAGTAATGGGGAAAATTACAAAAGTACTGGAAGCTATCGTCGGGCGACTATTGACCATCACTTTACATGCCAATAATCCAAAGTAAGTTGCTTTAACCCTCCAGCCTCGGCTACGCATTCTATAATACCGGTATATCCCCAAAACCTGGGGGATTTGGCCGAAAAAACGTCTCGCCTAGGCTACCGTATCTTTGTTATTTTAACTGCTTCTGCATTCCCGCGCATCTCCAAGCGTAGATGTGTTTCGTATCTGTAGAATGGCATTAAGTAGAGCGCTCTAAGTCAACTGGTTCAGTTGTGATGATGATTTCCGTGGAGAGAACTTTGTGGCGATGTCAGCCACTTTTCACTACTTTTCACCACTTAACAATAACACAGCCACACACGAACAAGCGACGCCTTACCAGCTGTTGTTTACATGCGTCGGACGGACGCCTTTCAAAACAAGCTTACAGGCTTTCAAGCTGCTATGAAAAGAAAGGTAAGTAAAACACAAACAAAAAACTTAGAAAAGTTGATGAGGTGCTTATTGTGATGGATGTGGTGATAGACGGGAGGCGGATGTTAGTTACCACCCTCCGTGGCCCCACTCTCGTTCTCCGTCACCCCACCGTCGCCGCCAAAGCCCGTGAAATCATCGTCTATAGCATCAAGTTCGGCGTCCTGTAGAGCTTCCATTAGCTCTGCATCCGTGGGAATTGTGTGGTTTTTCGTGGGATGAGAATTCAGGTAGCCATTGGATAGTACCGTGGGATGCGTAATCGTGGGATCGAAATGCGTGAGATGCGTGACTCTACTGTAGGTCTAATAGATACTGTAATAAATTATTAGACATTAACAACTTAAATATTTTCAGAATGTCTTGGCATGATGAGGAGGAGCTCCAATGCTGAGTGACTGGGATGGCCGGTCGGAGGAGGAGGCGGAGATTAATGAAGAGATAGTGGAGGAGATAGCACAGGAGATATTAGTCCAGTCTCCCTCCTTCGGTGACTATAATGGCGATGAGTCTGAGATTACAGACAGTGGACGGAGGTTTTTGCTGTCGGATACCGGTACTGGTTGTCAATCTCGTCGAAGCAGCGGTTCTACTGACAGCAGGAGATTATTGGCATCGCTAACTAGCCACCCTCAGAGCATTGATTTATCAGGGTCACTAAGTAGTCATCATTATCAGCAAAACATTGATTCTCCACACAGTGAGGGGATATTAGAATCATTTGCTAGTCAGCCACACAGCACCAATTCCGTAGACAGCAAAAAGGCCTCATCATTGCTAGCTTGTCAACCCTGCCACAGCACTGACTTGCTGGGGTCACTAACTGGTCAGCAATCTCACCACAGCATTGATTCTACACACAACGAGGAGCAATTAGCGTCACTAGTTAGTCAGCCACACAGCATCAATTCCTCAAGCATTGAAGAAGTCTTATCTTCACTAGGTAATCAATCCCAAAGCCTTGATTCTACCGACATCAGCGAGAGAGCCCTTGAACTTCTGTCTTTACCTGATCAGAGAAATGTTTCTATAAACAGGAGGAAGTTCGTTGACTTGAATGCTCCACCGACCATCTCACTACACAGCCATAACTCAAAAGATGGTCAGAGTTTCGTCAGCCTAGAATCACAGTGCAGCGATTCTACAGACAACACACTCCAGTTTCTGAATTTGCCACTCAGTGCTACCACCAGTAAAAGAATCCCTGGTTTGGCTTCCACAGTCAGAAATTATCTCGGTAAATCTAAAGATGATGCGAGAGTTTTGGGTCAGTCGGTATCTTCCAATCATCCGGAGAACGTTAATTCCTTAGACGGAGGGAATATTCAAAGCCGCATTTCAAGCAAAAAGGTGTTCGGACCCCCGTTTCGAGTTAGCCCCCTACTTAGCAATGATTCTGGGGATTTGGGGAAAAGTTTTGATCAGACATCATCCTCTGATTATCCAGACAGAGGCATTTCTAGTGATTTGGAAAAGATACACAATTCCAGTCCTCGAATTGAAACATCTCAAAGTAATGAAAGATTAGCCAATATCTCAGCATTTTGTGACAAATTTCCTGACCAGACATATTCTTCTGATCACGCATCACCTAGCATTTTCTCGGAGGATAGTGAGATATATCTAGATCCACCGACCCTCCCAGACCATGCCTTAGGTTTTGATCCCAGCTTTTTTGTACCAAGTAAGAGACATGATGTTGAAGAAGGTCCAGGTTCCATTATTAGTGAGACATTTCGGGATCCCCTATCCCTCCCAGATCATGTTTTGGGCATTAACTCTAGTTTTCTCATGCCAAGCATAAGACGTGGTTTCATGGAAGATCAAGATTCCGTTAAACAGTCTACTTCTATGCCTATTTGTAGCAAGTCCTTAGTTTCATCGATTGAAAAGTTTGATGAGGGTACAGTTTATGCCAAAGTAATGTCTAGTTCTGTGATTGTTGATAAAAGTGGTGCTATAAATTCAAGTGGAAATATCAGAACAGGGAGTGATTTAGAAGGTACAAGAGTAAAGGATTGGACTGTAAAGGATGCCTCATTGCATTTCTCCAGTGAATCTTGGTTGGAGGACAGTGAGGAAAAGGAGACAGAGCGAGATAAAGAGAGGTCAATTAAAGCTATCTCACAATTTCAAGAGAAAGAGAAAAGTCAGAAACAAAGAGATAGAGAAAGTAAACCTAGCTCACAAATTCAAGAAAAAGATAGAGAAAGTGAGGAAGAAAGATACGGGGCAAAGCATACCGACAATATCACACATTTTCTAAATCTTCCTGACCATGAATATCGCCCCGACAAATGCCCTTCGGAGGATGAATCGGAGAATTGCTGGAGTAGCTCATCCTCTGAACCATTCTGCCCAAACATTGACATCCCAGGAACTGATTTTGGCAAGCACTTCCGATCCCCTCTCCCAATCCCGCACTACTCGGATGGAATTAAGGGAGTTATGATTGCCGAAGATGATGCCATACCAGAAACTGAATTTGACATGCGTTTAAAATCCCCACTCCCAATCCCACACCGCTTGGATGGAATTGAGGGGGTTGAGATTACCACAGATGATGCTTCCCTATTTCATTCAGACATCAGCATCCCGGGATTTGAGTTAAGTGCCAGTTTGAGCCCCCGTTTACCATCTGTGGAGAGAGATTTGATGCAGCATGCAAGAGAAGGGACTACCGGTATTTGCCTATCTGAATGTGACCGAGAAAGGTCTGTGTCTCTATCTCCGCTAGAAAAGAAAAGTAGTCATATCATCCCACAAAATGAGCAAGAAGAGAGTACAAGCAGTCGTTTCATCCCAGAGATGAATCAGCCAGACAGTAATAGGCCTGTGTCTCTATCTCCACTTGGCCATTTCATCCCAGAGATTAGTCAAGAAGAGAGTATAATTGATCATTTAACATCAGAAAATGAGCGAAAAGAAAGTGATAGATCTATGTCTTTATCTCGCAGTCATTTTACCCCAGAGAATATTCAAGACATTAATCAAGAAGAGAATATGAGTAGTCATTGCTCACCAGAGAATATGAGTAGTCATTACTCACCAGAGAATATACAAGAAGAGACTAGTGACCCATCGAACAAGCCTTCTCACGGTCATATCACCTCAGAAAACATGCAAGAAAAAAGTAAAAATATTGCGACTGTGCATTTTTGCGATCATTCTACTGCAGAGAGTGACTGTGACAGGGCCCTAAATCCCGAATCACCGATTTTCAGCGACTTTTCGATTGGCAGCAGTGGGCAAAGCCAAGGAGAGAATGTCAGGGATCGATCTATGAGCGAAGAGTCTGTTAGCGTTCCCAAAATCAGTGTATTGCCCTTCCACTCAGCTTGGAGAGTTAGCAAGCTCGTTCAGCAATTTAGCACTCAGAGCGAGGAAGGGAAACCGAGTCACGAATCTGATAGTCAAGAAAATGGCAAACTCAATGTGGATGATTTAGATACAAAATTTAATCAGTATTTTGGCAGACTGCAACTGGATGCTTATGATACAGATGGTGTTGGTCAAGAATTGAGTACTGGTAGCTTGCAAGGTTCTAGAAATAGATATTCAGACTGCTTTGATCAAGTTAGTAATGATTTTAGTGGACTGCAAGTTGACGGTGATAGAATTTCCACTGAAGTTGATGTTCCTAGGCGCATGTCACTACCCAATAAGCTTTCCAGCAATTTAAATCCGTTCAAGAGAGTGCCTTTTTTATCATTGCAGCCCAGAGATGCACAAAACACCTCGGCCAAATATGAAAAAGTGACACGTTTAAAAGGGGACTGTGTTTCAGGCATGGTCGATTTTTTCAGTCGTCCGGAGAAGTTCAAGTCTTCCCCCGAGAGAAAAAACAGAGAGGCCACAGGAAAGCTTGGAAATCTGTCTCCAGAGTTCAAGGCGTCGCTGGAAAAACTTGGAACTAAGTTTGCTAAGGGATTTTCAGCTGATGCGCAATTTGACACTGAAAGCAGTAATATTTTGAAAAGTCCGACCAAGTTTAGCGCTTCTAGAGAGAAAATTGAGTCCTGCTTAACGAGAATTTTATCCATTGACCCACAGTTTGGGGCAGAAGACAGTAAGGTTTTGAAGAGCCGGGAAAATATACTAACCCAGGATGCCACAAAGAGAGGCAGCAAGTCACCACGCAAAGGACAGAAGGAAAACTCACCACGTCACAAGTCCAAACTTTCAAAAACTCTTGAATACATAGCCAAGAGCAGTTGTGAAGATAGCACATCATCCGTTAGCCATAGCACTTCATCCTCAAAAGCTCATGAAGTCAATGAGACCTCACACGGGAAGTCCAAGAGCAGTTGCGAGAATAGCTTGTCCTCGGTGAGCCAGAACATTTCATCCTCAAAATCTCATGAAAATGCTGGCAACTCACATAAGAAAAACAGAAATTGTGAAAATAGCTCATCCTCAATCAGCCAAAGTATTTCTTCATCTTTGAAAGCTCACAGTTATGCCGGCAGCTCAGATATAAATAAGTCCTATGTTAGCCAAGAATGTTCCTCTCATAAATCCACAAGATCGAAGTCGCCGGATGGAAACTCTAGCAAAAATAGAAGCAAGAGGGATAGTTTGAGCTCAGAAATGGTGGTGTTTGATGTCTGTGATACTGAGGAAGAAGTGGAAGAAATGCCTGAAGAGAGAGAGGAGGCTGAGGAGCGAGAGAAAGGAGAAAGAGAGAGATTTAAAGAAAGCTGGGGGAGTGGGGAAAGTGACGAGAGACAGAAAGCGAGAAATAAAGAATGCTTTGGGAGTGGGGAAAGTGAAAAGACAGAGAAAGAGAGACTTAAAGATAGCTTGGAGAGTGGAGGAGGTGGAGATTGTAAAGAAAGCAATTGTGATGATATAACTAAGGATTGTATAAAAAGTGATACAAGTGATCAGAGCAAAATCGAATGCAGGAAACTATCAAAGGACAGCAATGAGAATGAGACAGGTGAGCTTAGTGATCACAGTAATAGAACCGAAGGCGTAGGAAGGAAGATAAGTATGCTTACTGATCATATTAAAAGAACCAAAGAGAAAGAGAATGTAACAAATGAATTTAGTGATTACAGTAAAAGACCCAAAGAAAAAGAGATTGAAATGAGTGAGCTTTGTGATCCTAGTAAAAGAACCAATAGAGATGTACAAAATGAGCCCAACACCTTTGATATCTCACATAATTTTTTTGAAGAACGAAATACTGGTAGTTGTAATTTAGGAAGCTGTGAAAAGGATCCTCATAACTTTGAAAACTCACAGCTAAATTTTCAGGATGCAAAGAGCGGCAACGTGAGAGATAATAAACAAAAAATCAGAAGCTTTGACAACTGGCCACAAGATTTAATGGAGGAGACTTGTGAGGACCTTCTTAGCACATCCCTTGGAGATTTGATGAATGATATTGATGATAGTTTGTCTGAGAAGAGTGAGATCATAATTGGACTAATTAGCCACTCTCCAATATCTGCTATTACCGAGAGAACAGAAGAATCAAATCATGAGAATGAAAATGCAGAGGGAAAATTGTCAGGCACAGCAGAGAGTTTTCAAGATTCAGATGGAGATGAAAAGGGTTTTGCTAGCAAGTGTGAAATAATTGCTGACAGAACAGAAGAACTGATCCGAGGGAATGACAGCACGCAAGGAGAACCATCGTATATGGTGGCTAACGATGATTGCAGCTCTGATGATGGTGGAGAAAGTTCCACTAGTGAGTGCCAAATTGATGCATTTAGAGGAACCGGGATTGGTGGAGAAAGTTCCGTTAGCGAGTGCCAAATAGTTGATGAAGTAGGGGAAAGAACTGGGATAGTTAGTGAAGGTAGTTTTGTGTCACTGCCTCTCCGGGTAGCGAATGAGGAGCCTAGTCAGTCGCCTGTTCCGGGGGGTAGCCTGGTGGTCCCCCCGTCAGTGTCTTCATACATTCCAAACAACCCTCGTCCGGCCCTCAAGCCAAAAGCCAAGGCCACAATGCCCCTACGATCTGGAGGAAAGAAGGGAGGTCGGAGGAGTTCAAGTCCCCCAATGTCCCCTACAAGTAGAGGACCTTCACTGAGGATGCCTCTGCAGCGACACACGTCTCGTAGCATCTACAGCTCTCGTAATATATCTCGCAGTCTTCATAATCTCCGAGTATCACAAAGTGGTGTAAAAGACCGTGGGCTCAGTGCCAGCAGTGATGATATTCCGGGCCACCATGTTTGTCCAAGCCACCTGACCCCTCACATGGCCCCTAGAGGTAGAGGCTCGCGCAGTCCAGACTCAGTATGTGGTGTCCCTCTGAGTAGACGCTGTGTCAGTGCCGTAGCTTTGAACGAGAGTTTACCTGGACGTGGTCGAGCCAAGTGCCCTCGGAGCTCCAGTCTAGGAGGACTGAACCGCTCTCGTAGCTCCAGTCTGACCAGTGTATTCAGTTCCCGACTGCCCGATTACAGTCATGTACGCAGTAAGGTCGCCCAATATATTAAAGACATGAAAGAAAAGGATTTGAAGAATTCCACACGTTCCCTCCCGGCCTCTCCGCCCCTTCACAGGTCAGTCCCAAGTCAGGCTGCATCACACGTTGTAGTTCTAGATGACGCCATGTTGAAGGATCTCTCACGTTACTCGCCCGAGGAGTCACCAGAAGATATCCGAGAACTGAGGAATAGAATCATGGGTGAAAGGGCAGATCCGCAGTTACTAGAAGAGATGCTGAGCCTATTAATTTTAGAGCGGAAATCTCGCCATGTAGCAGATACAACTCTAGCCACACTCCAGCTGCGCTATGACAATATAGCCACCATGTATGCTGAGAAACAGAATGAGATAGACCGCCTGAGATTCTACAAAGACGTTAAAGTGAATGAGGAGTTTACTGTGACTTTGAAAACCATGGAGGATGAGAGAGAGAGTCGAGTCACATCCAGAGGGCCTTCACCAATCGAAACGCCAAGATCCCGACGCAACTCTGCCTCACTTCAGTTTTCTCGACCCAATTCCTCAGACTTTGTGACCCCCTTAGAGACCCCTTCCAGGTCCCCTTCCCCAAGTAATCTGGTTCGAGCCACTTCAACCCCTATTGCTGAGCCAAATATCACTCTAGCTTTCGATCATAGTAGTAGCCTCATGTCGTCTTCTCAAAATGTCCCCAACCCTCGTACGTCTTCCCCGTGCGGCCTAAACCAACTACACAATATTAAAAATAATCCAAAATCCTCTCAGAACTATAACAATAATCCTGTATCCTCTCAAAGCTTCAATTATCCTCCCTCCTCTCAAACCTCGATCAATAACCCTGGGTCCTTTCAGAGCTTCACCAACAACCTTGTATTACCATCTCACAACCATACTAATAACTCCTCTCGACCATGTTCACCCCACAACCCCACAAGCAGTTCACATCACATAAACTTCAAATTCGGAAGAGGTAGCATTGAGAATATCTTTGAAGATTTGAAAGTCAAGCAAGAAGGAAACACAAAGTTGTATCAAGCACAGCAATTATCAAGAGGCTTTGCAAGTAATTGTCAAGCACAAGGATTCCCAATAGTCAACGAGAGAGAAAGCAAAGACTCAGAGCTCAGGAGATTGCAAGATGATGTGAAGGAAAATCTAACACAACAATGTTCTGAGCTTTCCACAAGTGACTCACAAATGCAAGGTTTTTCAAAACGAGATGAAAATTCCAGAGAAAAGGAACCCTCCGGAGAGGCTTCTAGAATCCTGGGGCCAATTATTGACTCTGATGTGGCAGAGTGTTCGAAGGATGAGCCTACTGTCGACCTTTGGATGAAAGAAGCTGGAAAACTTTGTATAAAGGTGAGGTTATATATTTTCTGCACTTATCTTCAATGCCAGTCGTGTACTGAGCTCTCGGTAGCTGATTGAGCTGAGTGAGCTTGCATAGATAAGCTGGCTGGTGACATCTGGTAACCCTGATACATTTTTGGTAGCACCATAGCTTTTTTTAACTGAAGGAAATACATAGAAATACAGCCACTCATATGACAGGGCCCTCCCTGCGCTAGAGATTTGCCCAAGGCATCAAAAGAATCTTGATTTACTCATACTTGTTCTACTGCGTTTCGCAATAAGGATGAAGCATTCATATAGTTCCGTCACCTTGAACTTCAAGACTTGTTCTCTATGTTTCTGTCCGGAATCAAGCCAAATCTGTTATTCGACTTGTGAAAAACTCTTCATCAATAACAAATGCTTTGAACTTTCTTATTCTAGCTTTTCTCAAGCTTTCTGGTATCAAGCCAAAAACCTCTCCAACCATTTTACTTCCTCGTCATTCCTGCTTCCTTTCCACTCGTACGGCACCACCGTCATTTCTTCCTCTGACAAAGCTGAACTGTTTGCTCAAACTTTCGCTATAAAGACTCCACCTTCGATGATTCCGGCGCTATTCCTCCCTCTCCACTCCCCTTTCTCTTACTTACCAGGTATGCCTAATATCCTAATATCTTCTAAGTATGTACATTCTGTCCTCTCTCTGGGCTTAATACTAAGAAGGCGTACAGACCAGATGGTGTTCCTCCTGTTGGTACAACATGAGGAACTGTTCTTCTATGCTGACTCCCTGCTTAGGCAAGCTTTTTCATTTCTGTCTCTCTTCTAAATTCTTCCCTTCGTGCTGAAAGTTTGCTCTCATGTCCCAAAGATGGGTGACCGCTCTCAACCCTCCAACTATCGTCCAATTACTCTTATTTCTTGCTTCTCTATAAAGTTTTTTAATATATTCTGAATTCAAATTTATTTAAGCAATTTGTCTTCCCATAATCTACTCAGATTGCCATTATGGTTCCTTAAGGGCTGCTCTACTGGTGATCTTTCTTACCTTACTACCCCTTGTTCATCCTCCTTTCGGGACTTCGGTGAGACTTTTTCTATTGCACTAGACATATCGAAGGCTTTGATAGAGTTTGGCACAAATCTATTATATCTAAACTACCTTCCTTCGGTTTGTATCCCTCCATCTGTGGCTCTGTGCCTTTATCTCTAATTTCCTTTCTGGCTGGTCCATAGCTGCAGTTGTGGATGTCCATCGCACACATCCTCAACCTACCAACTCCAGTGTTCCTCAGGGTTCTGTCTTGTCTTCAGTTCTTTCTAATAATAATTAATGATCTCCTAATATGTACTGTACCTCTTTTCCTATCCACTCATATGCTGATGACTCTACCTTACACTATTCAGCTAGTTTTCCACAGCGACCCAGCATGCATTTACTCCAAAACTCATGTGATGAGGCCATAGCACGCCTATCTTCTGACCTATCAACTATTTCTGATAGGGGCAGAGAAAATCTTGTACTTTCAATGCTTCCAAAGTCCACCTTCTCCATCTGTCTACCTGTCACAACCTTCCACACGACTATACATTACTCTTCAACAATACACAAATCATACACTTCATCTTCTTTCAATGTTCTTGGTGTTTCTTTTTCTCCTGACCTTTCTTGGAAAGATTATATTACGGTTATTACCACTCTTGCTAAGACAGCTTCCCAGAAGTTAGGTGTGCTCAACCGTTTCTGTGGATTATTCACCCCCACACAGCTTCTTGCTCTGTACAGGAGCACAATGCACCCATGTATCTTTAACTGTCTTCGTAGCGCAATGGATAAATGCACTGAATTCGGTGTGAGCATCCTAGGTTCGAATCCCTGGACTGCCACATGTATTTGTTGATTTAATTAATTGAGTTTAGGAGTAAAGTCGGTTGACGGTTGGTGGAGGTAACATAATAATTAATTCAGGTTCAGGGGTAGTTTATAAAGAGGCCTTCCTTAGGGTTAAGGTCCCATTAATTACTCCTTCCATTCATCTACCTATGATAGCGCAGTTGGAAAGTGTGTACATGCTTAGATTGATATGCAGGATTCGAAACTGCATAATAAATCGTAGGCTTGTCCACCATTCTTTAACTGTCTTCGTAGTGCAATGGATAAATGCACTGAATTTCGGTGTGAGCATCCTAGGTTCGAATCCCTGGACTGCCACATGTATTTGTTGATTTCATTAATTGAGTTTAGGAGTAAAGTCGGTTGGTGGAGGTAACATAATAATTGTTCGCATGCGTGGGGAGGTTCCATCCATACCGCACTTCTCAAAAGGGTAGAGTCAAAAGCATTGCGTCTCATCAACTCACTTCTTACTAATTCCCCTACAATTTTTCTACACGCCACAATGCTTCATCTCTCATTCTTCTACCACAATTACATTAATCAGTGTTTTTCAGAGCTTTCACAATGTATACCTCCTCCTTTACGGAAAGTGGGGGGGGCACTCGCCTTTCAACACACTCCCACCTCTATTCTGTCCAACTTTCTAACCCAAGAGTGAACCAATTTTCTAATCTTTTTTTAATTCAGCAAGTAAGCTCTGGAACTCTCTCCCTCAATCTGTATTTCCCTCATCCTATGACTTAAACTGCTTCAAGCTCCGTGTGTCGACTTTTTGAGTCTAATGTACCTTGAATTTGGCTCTCTATCACTCTTTCAACTTTAGGGAAAACTTTAAGGTACCCGTGGCGTGGGGCTATCTTTATAAGACCCATGTCCATGTTAGCATGTGTTGATGTTTCACCTGATTGTATACAGTATACATAGGCCTACATCTATTTATCTACTGTTGGATGCCTTACTGCCCTTTCTGAGGGTGGTTGTTGTTGTTGTTCCCCAAGCTGCCTGGCCGAACAGCCCCAAGGCCCCGAGCAAGGCCAAGGCCATAACCGAGCGCCCCCACAGAACCCTTCCTGCCAACCACAATAAAGCCTGGGTGACTGAAGCCACTCCATGGCGGGGAGCTGAGGAGGGTGCGGTAACGCCTGGGAAAGCAAAGCTCCACCCAGGGCCCTGTGCCCCTCAGCAATTATGAAGAGAAAGTTGAGGGGCAAAGGAAAAATGTGACGCTTTGGCTTCCAATCTTGGTAGATTGGGAGGTCAATCCACGGAAGAGACGCCGTCACTTGAGATCTAGAAAATATATAATTAAAATGAACAGTCAGAGTAAGCTATGGGTATGGTAGAGATTGCTCAGTTCTCACTCTGATAGACCAGCCCATCACCACATGACTAGAATCCAATCCTCTCAGCATCAGCTAGGAAAGGCCCTAGAAAGCCGCCTTTGGCGGGGGGATAGCTCCTCTATTTCAACCCCTTTTGGGGTTGGGCACCCACCCTCTGAGGGTGGTAATACATACATATATAAATGTAAAGACTGAGTGCTCCACACAAAGTGCGGTTCCATTCTCATGTTCTATTGTCGATATGAGTTTTCTGAATGCTTTGGGAAAAAAACTATGTATTTAGAATATTACCACGAAAGACTTCTTTAAAATCATTGTGACAAATGATTGTGATGGCATAGGTGATGTCATGGTTGTTTTATCAGATTTTGTAGGAAATGGGGTTGTTCAATTTTTTAACTTTATTTAGAGTAAAGCTGCTATCCCAATAGCCTTTTTTGTTGAATAACTTATGATATGAACTTTTATAATCTTTGTTGCCTAAATTCATCTTTCTTAGTCTAGTTTCTGATACCAGTGCAAACGATCCTAGAATACATTATTACATACGGTGGCTTAACGTCTTTTTCTATTACAATGTGATGGGTCAGACAGGGTTGCTTTCAACGGTAAAATTCTGCCATAACACTGCCCTATCATGTCATAACTGTGGCTGGTGTAGTCAGAGTCCTAACCGTGCCTCAGCAAGACTCGACAAAGTCCCTCTGCACCTGTAGTATCAGCAACCACATTAGCTTCAACAGTGCAACAACAAGACAGTGCCAGATCAAGATTTTACTGTATAGAATTACCGTTAGTCTATACTTACACCATCGCCCCTTTTAAGAGTAGGATATGTGGGGCATATTCTTTTCTTCCACTAAATGTGATGGGGCCCCCTTTACCCCTAGAAATATTGTCAGAAAATCTTGACCATCAAAATTTTGTGATAAAATCTTGTGTGATACACCTTCAAGAATGAGATTGGTAATTTTAAGATTCATAGGTATTAGCCACACTATTGATTAAAAACAAATATATATTGATTCTTTATGTGAAATAATACAGATATACAGTTAACCCCCGATATTTCGGACTCTTTTTACTCGGAAACCCGCACTTCTCGGAATGGCATAGGACTCTCGGAGATGTCCCTGTATATCTCGGCAATTTCCGAGTTGGACGGGATTTGTGTCCGGTTTACAATGTTCTCTCACTCGGTTTTAAGTGATTTTAGGATGAATTGAAGCCTGTGCCTTTTAATTATTGTGTTAATATTAATTACTATGTACTGTTGGCGGGTGCCCGACCCCGAAAGGGGTTGAAATAGGGGAGCTATCCCCCCGCCAAAGGCGGCTTTCTAGGGCCTTTCCTAGCTGATGCTGAGAGGCTTGGGTTCTAGTCATGTGGTGATGGGCTGGTCTATCAGAGTGAGAACTGAGCGATCTTTGCCATATCCATAGCTTACTCTGACTGTTCCTTTAACTTATATATTTTCTAGATCTCAAGTGACGGCGTCTTTTCCGTGGATTGACCTCCCAATCTACCAAGATTGGAAGCCAAAGCGTCACATTTTTTCCCTTGCCCCTCAACTTTCTCTTCATAATTGCTGAGGGGCACAGGGCCCTGGGTGGGGCTTTGGTTTCCCGGGCGTTTCTGCACCCTCCTCAGCTCCCCGCCATGGAGTGGCTTCGGTCACCCAGGCTTTATTGTGGTCGGCAGGGAGGGTTCTGTGGGGGCGCTCGGTTATGGCCTTGGAATTGCTCGGGGCCTTGGGGCTGTTCGGCCAGGCAGCTTGGGGAACAATAACAACAACAACAACAACAACTATGTACTGTACTGTCCCTGAAAACATAATAAGGTTCGTATTTGTCATTAACACACAAAGAGCGGGTGGTAGGGTATTTTACACTGTGCCGCCCAGCGGGTTTTTTTTACCCTAAATAGGGTTGTTTCCGTGCTCATTTTCATGCATAAACAAGACCCAGAGTGTAAAACAAGTATCTATCCTTGAAAGGGCGTAAACAGAGCTTTCCAATGACACCCGAACCATCCTTGTAGGACCACTGGTTCTCTTGCAACGATCGTGCAACACGAGTGCAAAAACCCTAAAAAAAGGTAAATTCCTTACATAATTCCCTATGTAGCGAGTGAGAGGAGGTGGAGGAGGGTGGAATACAGCTCAGTACACCCACGGCGGTGGTGGGGAGCGGTCATGAGGTTACTACGCTCGTCCCACTGCTCAGCTCTCTCTCGGAGCAACATTACGTGCTGAAAATGGCACTCGACATAATAATTATGTGGTGCACCGTCACATAGTCCATATTTATTTAACTCGACATATGTCGTGCACCGTTGGTTAAGGGTTAATAAGATGAATTTCACATGTAAAAAAAAACAAAAAAACAAAAACCAAAACAACAGGTGATCTCAATTTTCTCTGGTGACACAGACTTTCCTCTTCTAATTCGGAATTTTGCCTCTCTTAAGTCGGACATAAGTCGGACTTCGGACATCTCGGAAAATCGGGCTTCTCGGAAGTGGTCTCCCCCCAATTAGTCCGAGATAGCGAGGGTTTACTGTAATGTCAATAACACTAAAGGTTCCGTTGCATTAAAGTTGACCTAGAAAGATGTGGGATTATATTGTACTGTACAATCTGATCTCAAATATAAAAACTTGACAATTAACCCTTCGACCCGGGGAGCTACCTGGAACCATTAGATTTTTTTTTTTTTTTTTTTTTTTTTTTTTTTTTTTTTTTTTTTAAAGAGACAATGAACGGAGGAAGGAAAAACACAAATAAAACAAAAAGGTCCATGTGCCTAAAGGCATCCTCCATTCATAAAATGTTTGTAACAACTGGATTTAAACATTTGTAGATTGTAAGTTTGTGGAAAGCAATTCGAGGGAAGTGAATTCCAAAGAGTAGTAGTTCTAGGGATAAATGAATTTTGATAAGCAGAAGTTCTGCATTGTGGAGGAGAAAGTGTAAATTCATGGGCGCTCTCAGCTGCCCTAGTTCTACGGGGAAAGATGTGGAGAGGCGGCACAATTGAAGCAAGTTGCTCGGAACAATTGCTGTGAAAATATCTGTAGAATAATGCAAGGGATGCAACGTTTCTTCGTATGGATAATGTAGGAAGGTCCTGTGTGATTGCAGGGTTATTGATTAATCTAATAGCTTTATTTTGAATTTTGTCCAACTGCCTCAATGCAACCACTCCACTTCCACTCCACAGAGGTGAACAGTAATCCATCTGAGAACGCACATGACTTTTATATATTACGGCCAACTGCTCGTCAGTGAAGAATTCTCGAACTCTCTACAGGAGTCCCATTTTTTTAGAGGCATTCTTAGCAATGCTTCTAACATAATGTGTCCAGCTCAAGTTAGTAGTTAATGTTACACTGAGAATGTCAATACTAGGGGAAGTGGGAATATTTACATCATTAAAAAATATATGGGAGTCAGTGAGATTATGTCGGTTAGAAAATTGAATGTACTTGGTTTTCTGTGCATTAAAGGAAACTAGATTCTTTTGTCCCCATTCTTCAATTCTAGAAAGGTCCTGGTTCAGAGAAATTGCAGTGCTTATTTTTTAATTTATAAGATCGGGTTGGGTGAAAGAATTGGTAAATGTGAAGGAACTGTGGAGTGTTGAGTCATCTGCGTAGGAATGTATTGGATTATGAGTGGTAGATATGAGATCATTGATATGAATGAGGAACAGAGTTAGGGCCAAAACTGATCCCTGGGGAACACCAGCATTTATTGAGTGAAATTGAGAATAAAGGCCATCTACCATTACAGTACATGTATTTTTCTGTTATGAAGATAAGAAGAAATTAGTGGAACTAATGATGCAAGGCCGTAGTGTGACATCTTCGACAATAAGGATTGATGCCAGACTCTATCAAATGCCTTTGATATATCCAGTGCTATTGTATGTGTTTCACCATGTTGGTCTGTAGCTTGGTTGATTTGATGCGTAAGAAGGCAAAGAATGTCTGCAGTTGATCGACATCGTCTAAAACCATATTGCCTATCACTGATTAATTTATTATTCTCAAGATGCTTAATTATGTGATTATTTAATATAATTTCAAAGACTTTACCAAGAGTGGAAGTTATAGCTATTGGTCTGTAGTTTGATGGATCTGAAGAGGCACCTTTTTTAGGAACTGGATGGATGTTTGCTTCTTTCCAGGGTACTGGGAAGCATGAGGTATGAGTACATAGACGGAAATTTTTTGCCAATACAGTACAGGAGCGAGCACCAAGGAGCAATTCTTAAGTACTATTGGAGGAATTTCATCTGGACCAGGAGCCTTATCTACTGAGAGATTCTGTAAAATAGTTTTGACATGTCTGGTGTGGATCTTAAGTGAGGGAATTAAAATTAAGTACAGGGACATCTTGATTTATTTCATCTAAGGTTGAGTTGGTGGAGAAAATATCCGCAAGAAGGTTAGCTTTACCTCGTGGGTCACTTACAAGATTGCCAGTCGGAGATTTTAATGGTGGAATGGATGAAGCAGTTGTGAAGTTGGATTTGAATGAGTTAAGAGTAGACCAAAATATTTTGTTATCATTTGGATTATTTAGAAGTTTATTTGCCTGCTTGTGGAGAAAGTTTGATTTAGTTAGGTTTAATACAGTTTTGGCATGATTTCTGATGTTTCTAAAGTAATTAAAGGCTTCATGTGTTTTTGATCTTGTGTATGCATTGTAGGCTATTGTTTTTTGTTCAGTTACTCTAGCACAATTATGGTCAAACCATTTAGGTGAATTAGATCTTTTAATGTACTTTTGATGAGGAATAAAAGTTTCCATTCCAATTATTACAAAATCTTGTATGTGGCTCAAGGTGGAGTGTGCATCATTAGAAAAGAAAGAGGTCCAGGGCATATCAATAAAGAAACCTTGAAGACCCTCCCAGTCTGCCCTATCGTAATGCCATTTAGTCACCAAAACAGGTTCAGAGTGGGAAGGTGTGGTAGGTGATAGACAGGTGGCCTGTATCAGACAGTGATCAGACGATCCAAGCGGGGACCTCACTGTAACATCATAATTTTCTGAATTGGTTGTTAAAAATAAGTCCAGTAGGTGGGAATTATGATTAGGATTATCTGGTACACGGGTGGGTTGGTTGACTAGTTGAGTGAGATTAAATGAGTCTGCAAATAGCTCACATTCAAGACCAGCATCATCAGTCCTGGCTGAATGAGTGAGCCATTCAACATTATGGACATTAAAATCACCCAACACAGTGATTTCAGAAGAAGCATTTAAGTTGAGGACACTGAGTTGTGAGGACAGAGAATCAAAAAGACTTTGCTCTGGAGGAGTATTTGGGGAACATAAAAACATGAAACCATGCCCCCTAATGATTACTCAAGTCTTTATAATGTATGTACTGTACTGTACTGGTATGTATGTACTGCACTTATTTATGGTGATTATCAAGATAGTGACCAGTCAACTCAACCAGTAGACCATTTCAACCAGTAGCTCTCAACCAGTACCAAATCAACCAATACGGTTAGGTTAGTACTATATTTTGGCACTGGTTTGGTTGGTCTGGGTTAATTTGGCACTGGTTGAGAGCTACTGGTTGAAATGGTCTACTGGTTGAGATGACATGGAACCATCAAGATACCCTGTAGGTGATGATTGTATAGCAGTGATGGCTTTGGTGTTATTGACCTTAAGTATGAACATTAATCTTATTTTTTATTTTTGTTTTGTTTCTTGTAGGTGAAGGAGTTTTGCCTTTTAGAAGAAAATGGAGTACTGGATGATAAAGAGAGGACCACTATTTGGGGGAGTGTTCTTGAAGAGGCTAGTATCCATCTACTTTATGTATCTTTATATTGTTTTTTTCTCTTTTTTTTTCCCAGCTGACAGCAATTTTAATCTTTTAGCAACTGATTTTTCAATAAATTATAGGTTTGAGTCCCGAAGGGATGTATGAAAACCTTATACAGTATTCAGTAATAGCCTCTACGTTATCCAACGTAGTGCTTTATACAGTAAACCCTCGCCAACTCGGACCTCTAGAAGTCGGAAACCCGTACTAGACGGACTGGCTACGGCCTCTCGGACATGCACTTCCGTATTTCGGACATTTCCGTCATCGTTCCGACAGTCTCTGACGTTGTCGGACTTTATATAAGTATTCGGAAAATGTCCGTCATAACCGTCCTCTGATATCTCGAATATTTCCGAAATGTGTCGTAACGGTGTCCGACAAAGGATGACGTGTCGGATGACGACCTCACGTCACCGGACAATAAGGGTGAATATCCGATATATTTTTCAATCCCATCACATTAGAAATGATTCAAAGATTACAAAAAGTCCAAATAAGACATAGTTATGTTAATGTATAAGGGAGTTAGGTAGATGAATTAGAGAGATAGATAGAGAGTGTATATCGAGGGAAAAAAACAAAACAAAAAATCTATCAAACGTAAATCTTCCGTCTCTGCTCGCACGGAGGGGAGGGTTGAAATATTGTGTTGACTATCTTATTTATTATTTATCTATGTGCTGGAAGGATATTATATTTTTCAATTCCATCGCATTAGAAATTATTCAAAGATTACAAAAAGTACAAATAAGACATAGTTATGTTAATGTATAAGGGAGTTAGGTAGATATGCATTAGAGAGATAGATAGATAGAAAGAGAGTAGCAGAGGGGGAGTGAGCGATTTTATGTGGAAAAAAGCTAAAAATACCCTGGCAAAAAACTTCCGAACCATCGGTAAATCTCGGTAAAATATTTGTTAAGTCGAGCCAAAGTGTTTATTGTGCGGGCAAGGGGTAGTACTATGCAACCTTCAGTAAAGTGAAAATTTGTTGCAAGAGTATTCGTAGTGCAG
>JBAKBP010029718.1:0-26761 GCA_037953745.1 Lithodes maja | reverse complement strand
GATAGATATAGACAAATAACCTGGTGGACCAAAATAAACTATAAGGCCAACACAATATCGGATGGGAGTGCAACTGAATGTCAAATTATTTGTTTGCGAATAAAAATAACCGCATGGAAAATATGGCGTTTGTTTTATATATATATATATATATATATATATATATATATATATATATATATATACATACTGTAGAGAGAGAGAGAGAGAGAGAGGAGAGAGAGAGAGGCGCGTGCTGGAAAAGGCTGGTTACAAATTGTTAATAGGAAAAGACATATTTATTTAACCCCTCCTATTAATCGATGTTATCCAGTTTCAAAAGAGCCTCCAGCAATTAACAGGCTTCGAAGAATCTCACTTCACCATTTTGACTACCACAGATCCTTCTATAGCTGCACAAAATCATCTAAATATAGCTAGAATGACATATATAAGACGTCACCGGTACAGAAGGGGTTAATCAAGGAGAGAGAGAGAGAGAGAGAGAGAGAGAGAGAGAGAGAGAGAGAGAGAGAGAGGAGAGAGAGAGAGAGAGACGAGCGTTGCCACAAACTGAGCCATCTGTAAGGGGAGAGGGTCGATTTTTCTGGACACCCTTCTCCCTCATGCTTAGCCCCCTTAGTTTGGCGATTTTAAGACCGACAAATGTACAAATATATCTTGGAAGGCGATCCGATCTGGTGGTGTATTTTATAGTTTGATGGAGGTCTAGGGGAGGAAACTAGAAACATTATATATATGAAAAAATAGACCAAAAAGTGGAGGCAGACCGTTTTTCTGGACCCCCTTCTCCCTAATGTTTAGTCCCACTAACGTAGTTTCGATATTATAAGACGTTCGGCCCATTTGTTTGGCGATTTTAACACCTTTCGCCTCATTTCGTTGTCAATTTTAAGACCTTTCGTGCCATTTAGGTGTCGATTTTTTCCTGGCGAGCGATAGCGAGCCTGCAATTTTAAGAGGAATCGGCCTTCGGCCGGGACATTTTTATACCGAAAAATGTACAAATTTATATTGAAGGGGGGTATAGGGGGTGTTTTTCTAAACTTGATGGAGGTCTAGGGAGGAGACTACACAAAATATATGAATATATGAATTAATAGACCAAACAAACGGTCTGCCTCCCCTTAAGGCACCTTATAGCAATAAAAGAATGCAAACAATGAGAATGCATGGCGACATTCTAAGTTACACTCACATTTCTGGGGTTGCAACTTTGCCATCCAAATTACATCGACTCGCTTCAACAATATATCTCCTATAGTCTATTCGCGGTATGTAGGCGTGAAATCATGACCTCTATCTTCTGTAACTCAAAAAGGGCTAGAGCAAATTGGCTGTAAATTTCCACATCTATTCCTGGACTGACTCTTCCCAAATGGTAGTAATATTAGCTCGATTACTCTAGTCGTGTTTGAGTTACAGAGGATAGAGGTCATGATTCTCGCCTACTTACAGTGAATACACTATAGTCGTCCCAAAGCTCTCCTCCACTCAGGGTTGTTCGTTACCATAGTCTATTTTTGTCCAGTCGATGGTAAACGGAATCTCTTGGCAGCGAATTTCCCAAAACTTAATAGAAATATATGAAGCTAATATGTATCCAAGTAATATTAATGGCAAGTTTTCACAATTAACAACAAATTTCGCCTCAAAATCTTCGTAATAACTGAAGGGGACATGGAAATTTACCCTGAGCTGAAAATAACAGACCATCATTATCTCCTTCTGTACCGGCGACGTGTTTTGTATGGGATTTTGAGCTACATTTAGACGATTTTTATGAAGCTTAGGAAGGCTATATGGTAGCTAAGAGGATTAATTGAGATTGTCTAGATTTTATGAAGCTTAGGAAGACTGTATGGTAGCTAAGAGGATTAATTGAGATAGTCGGTAGCCATTTAATCGGTAGACGTCCTTCCTAAGCTGAATACAGTCGTTTAATAGTTTGAGCAGGATGATAATGACAAGGACGTCGCCGGTACAGAAGGGGTTAGAAGCCTGATCGACGGTCAGGTAGACAGAAATAATAAGCCCCCTTTTTCTACAAACAACAATATCTGACCAACCTGAAAGGCTTTGATCCATTGGGTGTTGTTAAGGGCGAAGGGTTTATTTTTGGGACGATTATTTCATATATTTATTACTATTTTTTAGTTTTCTCCGTAGACCCTGCATCAAGCTTAAACAAACATCCATTAAATTCCCCTTCTAGATTAGTTTGTAAATTTCCCAGCCAAAGGCCGGTTCTTATTTAATTAAAGGCTCACTATCGTTCGCCAGGAAAACATTGACACCTAAATAGCACGAAAGGTCTTAACATTGAAACTGTCTTCGTAGCGCAATGGATAAATGCACTGAATTTCGGTGTGAGCATCCTAGGTTCGAATCCCTGGACTGCCACATGTATTTGTTGATTTCATTAATTGAGTTTAGGAGTAAAGTCGGTTGGTGGAGGGAACATAATAATTGACAAGGAAATGAGGCGAAAGGACTTAAGATCGACAAACTAACGGGGCAAACATTTAAAAATCTGAAAACTAATGGGGCTAAACATGAGGGAGGGGGGGGGGGGGCAGAAAAACGACCCCTCTCCCTTTAACTAAAATCTTCCGGTAATTGGGGCTGAAGCCAGTGATTTGTGAACCTATTCGTTATTATTGTTGTGGAAAGGAAAGCTGGGTGGACTTGGATGGGCTTAAGGGGAGATGGGCCGTTTTGCTGGTCCCCCTTCGTCCTCATGTTTATCCCCATTAGATTTAAGATTTTAAGACGTTTGGCACATTACTTTGGCGATTTTTAAACCTTTCGTCCAATTTTGTTGTCAATATATAGCCATTCGTGTCATTTAGGCGTCGATTTTTTCGTGGCGAGCGATAGCGAGCCTGTAATTTAAGAGAAACCGGACTTCGTCCGGGAAATTTTTCTACCGAAAAATGTATAAATATATCTTGAAGAAGAGTTTTAGGCGGGTATTTTTTATAAGCCTAATGGAGGTCTAGGTAGAAAACTAAAAAGACTAGTAAAAAGATACATAAATAAGCCAATAAATACGGCCATCCCTCCTTGATGATGTTATCCTGCGGTTACTATATTATACCTTTCTTCCGGGAGGGTACCGGTAATCAGATCATCGGCTTACTGGCCTATAGAGGAGGGCGAGGTCTGCTTTTATGCTTAGGTTAATATGGGGCCCAACCTCGGTTTTGGTTTATGCTTAGGTTAATATGGGGCCCAACCTCGGTTTTGGTTTATGCTTAGGTTAATATGGGGGCTCACCTCGGTTTTGGTTTAGGCTTTGGTTAATATGGGGCCCAACCTCGGTTTTGGTTTATGCTTAGGTTAATATGGGGGCCCACCTCGGTTTTGGTTTATGCTTAGGTTAATATGGGGCCCACCTCGGTTTTGGTTTCTCTCTCTATCCCTCTCTCTCTCGGGGTTGTATCTATTCGGCCCCATTCATCCTACATTCATCCTAAGACGTTTATCCCCATCCAGGTGTCGACTTTTTCCTAGCGAGCAGTAGCGAACCAGCAATATTTAAAAAATCTTTTTGACGGCAGGCTAAATTTGTACATTTTTCGACGGAAAAATTTCTCCGGCAAAGCCGGATTTCTTCATGCAATGCTAGCTCGCTATCGCTCGCCAGGAAGAAATTGACACCTGGATGGGGATAAACTTCTTAAAACAGTATGCTGAATGGGGCCGAATGGGTACAAGCCAGAGAAAGAGAGAAAAGGAGAAAAACTAAAGCAGGTCACCCCCCTTCATTGTTGGCTCTTTTTACCGTCATCCCTTCTTACAACGACACATGTTCTTCTCATGATTATATTCTCCTATACAAAAAAGATAAACTCAAATGTTCTATTGTAAAACTTATACAAATCGGAATTTCTGCATATGAAAGTTCTGTGTGTTAAGCCGGTATCACACGAGAGCTTTTATAGTCAACATTCGATGATCAACATTTTTCTAGCAACATTTCTGGACTATTATGCAACGGTATCGGAAACTAGACTGATGATAGATGAATTTAGGTAACCGAAATATTTTATATGTTGACCACATAAGCTGCCAGACCAGTTTTGAGGACAAATGTTGAGGGAAAAAGCGCTTGTGTGATACCTGCTTTAGTATCAAGAAGCACAGGGTTCAAAATACCTGTTTTGTCCATCACATCATCATTATCTGAGAAATACTGTCTTGTGAAAGTACACCTAAATGTTAGGAGAGGTAGCAAACTCCCAACTTTAGGGGACAGTGGCTGCTTTTTTGGCCTATTAATTAAGTTATTAATTTATTGTTTAGTATCCTCGCTAGATATCCCTCAAACTTAAAAAAATACCCCTTCAAGATAAATTTGTTAATTTTTTGTCGGCCGCATCCTCTTATAATTACAGGCTTGCTATCGCTCGCCAGGGAAATATCGACACCTAAATGGCACGATAGGTCTTAAAATTGACAACGTAATGGGACAAAAGGTCTTACAATCACCAAACTAATGGGGCATAGCGTCTTAATATCTGAAAACTAATGGGGTTAACACGAGGGAGAAGGGGGCCAGAAAAACCAGCTCCTCTCCCCTTAACTCCAATAACATCCCCTCGACAGTAATTACAGAGGTGAAGACAGAAGAGTCTGGAATATATTTGGTCAGGTGTTTATTTCATAGTATGCAAACGTTCTTGGGGAAACATAACACGTATTCTATGGTATAAACATGTACAAATCGGTGTTTTGCACGTGGACGTTTTTGTTGTTAGCATCAAGAAGCATAACGTTTTTGTTGTTAGCATCAAGAAGCATAACGTTTTTGTTGTTAGCATCAAGAAGCATAACGTTTTTGTTGTTAGCATCAAGAAGCATAACGTTTTTGTTGTTAGCATCAAGAAGCATAACGTTTTTGTTGTTAGCATCAAGAAGCATAACGTTTTTGTTGTTAGCATCAAGAAGCATAACGTTTTTGTTGTTAGCATCAAGAAGCATAACGTTTTTGTTGTTAGCATCAAGAAGCATAACGTTTTTGTTGTTAGCATCAAGAAGCATAACGTTAATTTATTTTTATTTTGGCCATTACATTATTATTATGATAGTTGTTGTTGTTGTTGTTGTTGTTGTTGTTGTTGTTGTTGTTCCCCAGGCTGTCTGACCGAACAGCCCCAAGGACCCGAGCAAGGCCAAGGCCATAACCGAGCGCCCTCACAGAACCCTCCCTGCTTACCACAAAAAAAAAAACCAGGTGACCGAAGCCGCTCCCAGGCGAGGAGCTTAGGTGGGTGACCAAGATTACCGAAATAACGTTTCCACAACAATAAGAAAATCTATTGTAGAATATAATTATAGCTTTAAGGGGAGATTTCACTTGAGGGATTTTTTTTTTTACCTCTTTCTCCCTCATGTTTAGCCCCATTGCTTTTGAGATTTTAAAACGTTTGCCCGATTAGTTTGGTTATTTTACAACATTTCGCCCCATTTCTGTCAATTTTAAGACCTTTCGTGCCATTTAGGTGTCGATTTTTTTCCTGGTGAGCGATAGCGAGCCTGTAATTTAAGAGGAATCGGTCTTTGGCCGGGACATTTTTCTACCGAAAAATTTACAAATTTATTTTGAAAGGAGGTCAAGGGGGTGTAATTCTAAGCTTGATGGAGGTCTAGAGAACAAACTAAACACCATCCAGCTCTCCTGAGCTATCAGAAGAGACTGGATGACTCCGTTGTCGACGCCTGCCCGGGATGTAACACAGCACCCCATACCATTAAACACATCATAGAAGACTGCATTTCACACAACCATTTACGCCAACAACACAATCTACACTCAATGAGAGCTCTGTGGGAAAGCCCGATCGTGGCCATGGGCTTTCTCAGGGACTCGGGGCTGTTCGGCCAGGCAGCTTAGGGAACAACAACAACAACAACAACAACAACAACAAACTAAATACCGCCCCTTAATCCCTCTGTGATGGTAGGGATTTTCACCCTGGCCCATGGACTATTGCGCCAAGTATCGGGGCTTCCTGCAGTATTAGGACACATTCCTTCATTATTTTTCTGGCTATAATTAAACGATTTTGACTTAGTTTCTGAAGGTCCTCTCGGTATCAAAGGGGTAAAATATATCTTAATTACCCAGTTGACCTCCAAAATGCCTCCTTCTTAAACGGAATAAAATCGTCGAATGATAGCCAGAAAAAAAATTAATATCGCGTCTATGAATATTGAAAGGGTTTATAAAACTATATAACATTTACAACAGCAAACTTGGTGCGATAAAAAAAAAAAAAAATAAAAAATAAAAAAAAATAAATAACAAAAAAATTCGAACTAAAATGTATAACTGGTATTTGTGTTCCAACTACGTTTTACCAAGGTACTTTGCATACTATAACAATCAATGGACCTTCCCAATTACTCTTTCTGTCTTCCACTCTGAAATTACGCCCGAGCGGATGAATTAAAGTCCGGTTTGGGAGTTTTCAAGCCGCCTGATATTTTGTCGTAATTTCCCGAGACAGTATTATACGCTGATAATGCTGAGGTAATGGCCCTGATGTGTATTTTGAACCCTATCCTTCATGAAGTTAAGGGGAGACTGGCCGTTTGTTTGGTCTATTAATTAATTTTTTCATATATTTTTTTAGTTTCCTCCCTAGACATCCATCAAGCTTAGAAAAACAATCCCTAGACCACCCTTCAAGATAAATTTGTACATTTTTCGGTAGAAAAATGTCCCGGCCGAAAGCCGGTTCCTCTTAAAATTGCAGGCTCGCTTTCGCTCGCCAGGAAAAAATCGACACCTAAATGGCACGAAAGGTCTTACAATTGACAATGAAATGGGGCGAAAGGTGTTAAAATCGCCAAACTAATGGGCCGAACGTCTTATAATCTCAAAACTAGTGGGGCTAAACATTAGGGAGAAGGGGGTCCAGAAAAACGGGTCTGCCTCCCCTTAAACCCACAAGATGTCCATGTGCGGAAACTCCTTTGTGTACATAATTATGCAACAGAAAATGGTTTAATGTTTATTTCCAAGATAGTTTGCATACTTGAACACCGGGAGAACCATTTTTCTAACTCTGGCTGTCTCCTACTCTAATATTACGTTCTTGGAAATGTCATTGGAGTCGAGTTGATAGTTTGCATACTTGAACACCAGGAGAACCATATTTAAACTCTGGCTGTCTCCTACTCTAATATTACGTTCTTGGAAATGTCATTGGAGTCGAGTTGAGCCGAGTGTTTAAGGTCGCTAGCACTCTGCTATTGATAGTGTAATAGCCAAAACAGGTATTTAAGGGGAGATGGGTTGTTTTCCTGGTCCCCCTTCTTCCTCGTGTTTAGCCCCATAAGTTTTCATGGTTTAAGACGTTCTACCTATTAGTTTGGCGACTTCAAGATCTTTTGCCCCATTTCTTTGTCAATATTAAGCGGAACCGGCCTTCGGCCGTCACATTTTCTACCGAAAAATGTACACATTTATCTTGGGGGGCCCAGGGGATGTTTTTCTAATTTTGAGGGATATCTAGAGAAGAAACTAAATAAATAAATTAATTAATTAATAGGCCAACAAAGCAGCCTCTGTCCCCTTTAGTTGGGAGTTTGCTAGCTCTCCTAACATTTAGGTTTAATATCACAAGACAGCATTTCTCAGATAATGATGATGTGATGGACAAAACAGGTATTTTGAACCCTGTGCTTCTTGAAACTGTCACACAAAACTTTCATATGCAGAAATTCCGATTTGTATAAGTTGTACAATAAAACATCTGAGTTTATCTTTTGTATATAATCCGGCTATGCACGACCTATTATATATATATATATATATATATATATATATATATATATATATATTCTGACATACGGAGCCCTGTATGTTAATTTATGAGTTAGAATTAGAGTTGAAGGAGCCGAACTACCCAAACGGTGAAGCGAGTGGGGAAACTACCTCGCCCGCATACCTGCAAACAAGCCTTCACACCTGCGTGCGTCATAGGGGACTCTGCAAACTACCTCGATGCCACGATGCTATGACGTATGATCGACGCCGGGAGCTGTGATTGGACCAGGCACCTGCTATGCAACTCGAGGAGCAATGATAGGGGCGCGCACCATCACTCGCCTCCTGATTCGTTCCTACACCATCATTGTTTGGTATATAAGACCCGAGTTGTGGGCATTCAAATCAGTCTCATTTGGAGTTGGGGAAGGTGAACTTGCAGCTGGAGGAAGACGGGGTGAAGTATTATAATGGGATTGTGACTGTCGGTCAGATTATATAAATGTGTGTTAAGTGTGTTCGGTGTAAACACTTACGTTATGTTGGTTAGTGAGATATGTGATTGGGAATTAACGTGAACGCTACTATTATGTGTTTAACTATTTGATTGCGAATTAACGTTAACGCTACTATTATTGTGTACTTAACTATTTGATTGCGAATTAACGTTAACGCTACTATTATTGTGTACTTAACTATTTGATTGCGAAGTAACGTTAACGCTATTATTATGTACTTAACTATTTTAGTTGACTAACTTGTGGACTAAAGCAACTCTTTAAGTAATTGGGTTATGATGAAAGTAATACTATTGTTTTATATTAATACTTACGAGTTCTTTCATTTTCTTTGAATTAAGCTTACATTGCTTAACGGTGCTTAGTACGGTGATTCTATTGTCTCATATTAGTAATATCGCCTTAGACTAACATGGCTGTGTTAATATTACTTATAGTGATTTCCTAAGCTGAAGAAAATTCTTTTGCTTCAAAATATTATATTTTGCTTTTCATATTATTTGAGTGAGACCTGAATCGAATCTATGAAACGATCCTGTAACTTTATTTACTCATAATCAAACCAATGTTACGTGGTTAAGAAATACATTTAACTAATTATTAAATATATATCTAACTTTTTATGTGACTTTGATATTACTCCTGATGATAATAATAATAATTCTATTAACGTAAGACCAGAACCAAGAATAATTAAATTAAATATAAATAAAAGGACATATAAGAAAACTATCTATTCATTTCAAATAGGGTAAGAGACTGAAATATTCTTACTTTAATATTTATCTTTCAAGACTTTTTATAGAATTAATAGTCCTTTAGATATAACTTATTCGGTTCATAACCATAGCCTACTAAGCTTCGGTTAAATATTCTTTATAAATACTACATGACTTTAATTAGTTTCAGTATTTTTCATAATTAAAGAGTATCAGTCAATAACGGATACTAAGTCCTAAGATCCAAAAGGAAAGGAAGCAACAACAGGAAATAATTTTATTAGATTTTACTTTTGTTTTGCCTTCAGCTGACTGATACCTTAATATATATCTCTGTGCTATCTAGATTCATCAAGTTAACCACTTGAGGATCAAGATACGTAACAGAAGAGTGGCGACCTCGCCAGGATTCGTTTCATACAGTTTCACTCAGTTTCATTACCGTTTCACTACTTAAAAACCAAATAGTAATCATGCCTCAACTAATTAATGAAGAAGATGCTAGAGTTTTCATAGAATCAGAACCCACAACCCCTGATATTGACTGTCTGTCCAAATCCGAACTGAAAGTGCTTGCCTCACATCTCCAATTAACTGTCTCAAACATGTCTAAAGTAGAGGTGGCTCAGACCATAAAAACCCACCTGTTCCCTGTAGAAGGCGGGGAGGGTGACGGAGCAGTTGGTGGGATCCCGAGTAAACCTAGCCAACTTGATGAACAATTGCCACCTGGTTTGACCGGTGATCAAATTTACGAACTAGAACTAGCCAGAATGAAAATAAATGCTGATGCCGAACAAGCCAGACTAAAAATAGAACTAGCCAGAATAAATACCGAAGAAGCCAGAATAAAGACCGAACATTATCAATATCAATATCAAACGGCTCAACTAAATGTCAATACAAATGCTCCCTTAATTGCTCCCCCTCTGGGATTGACTATGACTAGTGTCATTCCACCTTTCACTGAGGATAATGTGCAGGATTTCTTTGTTTTGTTTGAGGAAGTTGCTGGAGGTATGAAGTGGACAAGAGATCAATGGCCTTTCATGTTGCAAACCGTTTTGACAGGGCAGGCTCGAGCCACGTATTTGTCAGAAGTAGCAGAAGTTAGGCAGGATTATGACAATCTCAAAGAAGCTATCCTAAAAACCTATCAATTGCAGCCTGAGGCTTACAGGCAATCTTTCCGTAAAAACCAGAAGAAAGTAGAAGAAACCCATAAGGTATTTGCCAGGACCATGACTAAAACTTTCAATCATTGGGTCAAGAGTAAGAAAGTCACAAGCTACAACGATCTGAAGGAGTTGGTCCTGTTAGAAAATTTCCTATGGAAAATTGATTCTTCTGTATCCTATCATTTAAAGGGGAAAAAGGTAGATTGTCTTGCCGACGCTGCTGACATGGCTGACACATACGTGCTCAACAACAAATTTCGTGGAAAGAAGCCCTACGATAATTCTAGCTCTAATTTTAAGTATCCCCATCACAAATCTGACAGACCCAGTCACAAGCCTATAACGTCTTCCCCAGCTAGCCAAAACCGAATTGTTCCCCCAACTAAAAATGCGACTCAGGGCAATGGTAACAGAGGTGGGCCCCAAACTAATAGTAATGCTCAAAGAGGGAACGTTCCCGTATCCCCTAAAGTATGTACTTTTTGTGGCAAGAGAGGCCACCTAGCTTATCAGTGCTGGGCCAAGGAGAGAACCGAGAGATCGGGGCAGACAGTTGCCGCCGTATCTCAAACTCCATATGTGCCTGTAATGCAGGACTCCCGACAGAAGGAGTACCTAGCACCAAAAGTTCCTTTAATGCAAGACTCTCGACAGAAGGAGTACCTAGCAGCTAACGTAAAACATCTAGACAGGGGTGTAGTAGCATGTGTGGTGCAACCCTCTAGGGTTAAGCCAATAATAATTTCACCATCAGTGCAGGACAGTTACCGTCCCTTTATTTCATCTGGCAACGTGAGATTAAATGGTTGTATGCATGAGGTAAAAATTCTGAGAGACACAGGTTCTACTAGCACCCTCATGGTGAATCCTTACACTGAGTGCCCACCTGGCGAACCAGTTGTAATGAGAGGTGCTGGAGGCCAGTTTTATGCATACTTGGTAAAAGGCGAAATTGAATGTGAGTTACTACAGGGTGAGGCCACCATAGCTTTGTGTAGGTCCCAAGATATCCCTGTGCCTGGGGTAACGCTCCTTTTGGGGAATGATGTAGCAGGTGAGAAGGTCCGACCAGACCCCATTTTGTCACTTTCCCCTGTTAACGAGCCACTAACCGGTGAGCTCGAAAAGGAGATGCCAACAGTTTTCCCTGTGTGTGCTGTCACACGTTCAATGTCTCAAGTAGCAGTTCCCTCCGACAGAAATGTACCGAATGTAAGAGTTGATGAAAGGGATGATGAGAGTGTGCATGACGCTCCAACTGTGCCTGATGATGTGACTGAGGTGGATTTATCTGACACCTTTATGGCTCATCTTGACCCTAACGATGACCATGAAACCCCTCCAAATTGTCCTAGTGGCCTGGTAGAGCTACAGAGAGATGATAGTGAATGCAAGGAGTTAGCTACCAGGTCCGTGAGTGAAGAGGAATGTGAGAAGGAGGGTGGTGAATGTTTCTACCTCAAAGGAGGAGTATTGTGGCGAAGATGGAGACCGCCACACAGACCAATCGATGACGGGGCTTGGGACGTCCATCAAGTAGTAGTCCCCAAACCTTGTCGTAGAGATATCATGGAAATGGCCCATTGTATACCATTGGCAGGACACCTAGGTGTGAGAAAAACTCTAGACAGAATCAGAGCCCACTTTTACTGGCCAGGAATGCGTGCAGATGTAGTGGAGTGTTGTAGAGTGTGTCACACTTGCCAGATGACCGGAAAACCCAATCAGAAGGTGCCTGTACATCCTCTGGTGCCCTTGCCCGTTTTCGAGAATCCTTTTACTCGGGTGGTAGTGGACATTGTAGGCCCATTGCCTAAGACTTCCCAAGGTAACATTTATTTATTAACTATCATGGACATGGCAACTCGCTACCCAGAGGCTATACCCTTAAGGACTACCTCTGCTCCTACGGTCATCAAGGAACTGCTCAAATTCTTCACCAGAATGGGTTTCCCCCATGAGGTGCAAAGTGATCAAGGAACTAATTTTACCTCTAACATTTTTCAGCAGTCCCTGAAGGAGTTGGGTATCGAGCATGTTAAGTCTAGCACCTACCACCCAGAGAGTCAAGGGGTTCTCGAACGATATCATCAGACATTAAAAGGAATGTTACGTAAATATTGTACAGAGACCGGAGTTGAGTGGGATAAGGGGGTACCTTTTCTTTTATTTGCTACTCGTGAGGTTCCAACTGAATCCCTGGGTTTTTCCCCTAATGAGCTAGTTTTCGGTCACCAGGTAAGAGGTCCTTTGCAACTATTGCAGGATAGCCTAGTTGGCCAGGAGGGGAACCAAAACCTCCTCAAGTATGTTTCAGATTTCAAAACCCGGCTGAGATCCTCATGTGAGTTTGCCGCTCAAAACCTGACTGTGGCTAAAAGCTCCATGAAGAAATGGTATGACAGAAAAGCCCGTGAGAGGGAGTTTCAGCCCGGTGATGAGGTTTTGGTCCTGCTCCCCCTTTTTGGCCAACCATTATCTGCCAAGTTCAGAGGCCCATATAAGATCATTCGGAGGGTGAGCATTACCGATTATCTAGTAACTACCCCAGACAGGAGAAAGCCCACGCAAGTATTCCATATAAATATGTTGAAACCCTACCATAGGTCCCCTGATTCCTCTCCTCCAGATTCTCCCACTGTGGCAGTGAATGTCAGGACCTGTGAACAGCCTGGTGCGGACGAAGTTTTCAGTTCTCTTACTGACTCGCAACAGACTGTTCCAGAGCCTGAAGGTATCCATGCAGACTTTGACTTGTCATGTAGCCTATCCAACTTTCAGTATAATTCAGTGGCTTGGAGGGAATTACCATCTAAACTATGTCATCTTCCCTCTGATCAAGCGAACCAACTAATCTCTGTTTTATCTCAGTCTCCCAGTGTGTTCCGTGATACTCCAGGGCTCACTTCTTTGGCCGTGCACGACATCGACGTAGGGGATGCAACTCCCATTAAACTATCCCCCTACCGTGTCTCGCCACAACGCAGGAGTATACTGCAGGTCGAGCTTGACTTAATTTTTTCAAACCAGCTGATCACAAGGGCCTTAAGCCAGTGGAGTAGTCCGATCATACTTGTGCCAAAGCCAGACAGGAGCCATAGGTTTTGTAGGGACTATAGGCAAGTTAATGCTGTCACAAAGAACGATACCTACCCACTGCCACGGATCAAAGATTGCATTTACCAGGTTGGCCTCATACAGCAGTAAGTTTAATTTAATGAGAGGATTTTGGCAATTAGCTCTCCCTTGTAGCGAGGTAAATATCATGCTTTTGTAGTGCGCTTTTAAGCCTTCAGCTGTGAGATGCCTTGCAGTTCGAATAACGCTCCAGCTACGTTCCGGCTATGTTCTGATGTGGTACCTGGAGACGCTGCCTACTTTGGGTGATATCCTTATTATATCCTCATTATAATCTTGCTGTTGCCAATCTGGTGGTGAATCTATTTATGTATTCTGTTTAATATTATGTACTGTACTCCTTAAACTCTTTTCTAGGGGGGAGGTCTGACATACGGAGCCCTGTATGTTAATTTATGAGTTAGAATTAGAGTTGAAGGAGCCGAACTACCCAAACGGTGAAGCGAGTGGGGAAACTACCTCGCCCGCATACCTGCAAACAAGCCTTCACACCTGCGTGCGTCATAGGGGACTCTGCAAACTACCTCGATGCCACGATGCTATGACGTATGATCGACGCCGGGAGCTGTGATTGGACCAGGCACCTGCTATGCAACTCGAGGAGCAATGATAGGGGCGCGCACCATCACTCGCCTCCTGATTCGTTCCTACACCATCATTGTTTGGTATATAAGACCCGAGTTGTGGGCATTCAAATCAGTCTCATTTGGAGTTGGGGAAGGTGAACTTGCAGCTGGAGGAAGACGGGGTGAAGTATTATAATGGGATTGTGACTGTCGGTCAGATTATATAAATGTGTGTTAAGTGTGTTCGGTGTAAACACTTACGTTATGTTGGTTAGTGAGATATGTGATTGGGAATTAACGTGAACGCTACTATTATGTGTTTAACTATTTGATTGCGAATTAACGTTAACGCTACTATTATTGTGTACTTAACTATTTGATTGCGAATTAACGTTAACGCTACTATTATTGTGTACTTAACTATTTGATTGCGAAGTAACGTTAACGCTATTATTATGTACTTAACTATTTTAGTTGACTAACTTGTGGACTAAAGCAACTCTTTAAGTAATTGGGTTATGATGAAAGTAATACTATTGTTTTATATTAATACTTACGAGTTCTTTCATTTTCTTTGAATTAAGCTTACATTGCTTAACGGTGCTTAGTACGGTGATTCTATTGTCTCATATTAGTAATATCGCCTTAGACTAACATGGCTGTGTTAATATTACTTATAGTGATTTCCTAAGCTGAAGAAAATTCTTTTGCTTCAAAATATTATATTTTGCTTTTCATATTATTTGAGTGAGACCTGAATCGAATCTATGAAACGATCCTGTAACTTTATTTACTCATAATCAAACCAATGTTACGTGGTTAAGAAATACATTTAACTAATTATTAAATATATATCTAACTTTTTATGTGACTTTGATATTACTCCTGATGATAATAATAATAATTCTATTAACGTAAGACCAGAACCAAGAATAATTAAATTAAATATAAATAAAAGGACATATAAGAAAACTATCTATTCATTTCAAATAGGGTAAGAGACTGAAATATTCTTACTTTAATATTTATCTTTCAAGACTTTTTATAGAATTAATAGTCCTTTAGATATAACTTATTCGGTTCATAACCATAGCCTACTAAGCTTCGGTTAAATATTCTTTATAAATACTACATGACTTTAATTAGTTTCAGTATTTTTCATAATTAAAGAGTATCAGTCAATAACGGATACTAAGTCCTAAGATCCAAAAGGAAAGGAAGCAACAACAGGAAATAATTTTATTAGATTTTACTTTTGTTTTGCCTTCACCTGACTGATACCTTAATATATATCTCTGTGCTATCTAGATTCATCAAGTTAACCACTTGAGGATCAAGATACGTAACAATATATATATATATATATATATGATCACACAAGAGCAGGTTATCGTCAGCTTTCGATGGTCAAATGGTATCGAAAATATGAGTGAAGAAAGATGAATTTAGGAGAGAAATATAATTTGAAATTTTTTCATAGACTGTCATACCAGCGTTGACGGTAAAAGGTGAAGGGAAAATTGTTCGTGTTGTACCCTCTTTAATATCGATATTGTTTTATATCAATTTAGCCTTCATTGTAGTGCCATTGAGATTTAATAGTACACGTTGCCTAATAATTCTGTACAATGCTTCATGTTCCAAGCATTCAAATTTCCCTTTGATAATTATCTTGCTTCGACACCCCGACTATCTGTGTATAATATACCCGACTAATATATATTTGTCCATAAGATGGAGATAAGTGCGAAAGGAGAGATGGATAGAGTGTGTTTTCACTTTAGTAGTTAGATTTTGGATAGTCAGTAGAATTAGGGGAGAGATAAACAGCTCATAAATATGTAGTTTGAGAGTGACAAGAAATCTTCATCCAGAGAGTTGAGAATACAGAAGAGTCAAAGTTGGGAACACGAGAGAAAGCGAGATTGTTGCGTACATATACGCAACATCCATCTTTGGTTTGAAACTGAGGATAGAGATAATAGGAGGATACAGGGAAGGGTTTGCTGTCAGTAGTCCCAGACAATTAGGTTTCGGTGAAAAGAGAAGATCAGGGTTGGCAGAGGAAATGTGGTGTTCCACAGAGTGGAAGTTAGAGGAAAGGTCACGAATGTTGCAGAAATCTATAGTAAGATTGGTAGCTCGCGGTCCAGTGAATTTCGATGGGTCAGCATCACGGACCAAACCACTGGGGACATTTATGTTCTCCAACCCAAGAACTAGCAAATGTTGTCAGTTTTTCTTCTACTCAACAATTGTACTCTAGAGCTCTCTCCCTCAATCAATCTGTCCTTCATCCTATGACTTAGACTGGTTTCAACCTCGTACTAGGTCTATCTATCTATCTATCTATCTATTGCCTGACGCCGTGATCCCCAAAGGTGTGGCTACGAACGAACCGCTCCCATGCACCTCTGTCCCCAGTCAGTCGACGCCCCTCCCCCCAACCAGCACCGCCCTCGTTCATGTACCTCCTCACTCCATCCTTCCACCTCATATTCGGTCTACCTCTCCCTCTCTGTCCCTCCACCTCGCTCTCGTACACCCTCTTAGTCATTCTCTCGCTTTCCATACGTTCCATATGGCCGAACCATCTCAAGTTGTTCCTTTTCACACTTTCCAGCACATCTACCTCCACACCACACCTCCTTCTTACTTCCTCATTAGTCTGTCTATCCCTCCATGTAACTCCGCACGCACTCCTTAACCCTTTCAGACTCATATGACGCAGAGGTTTCCAGATTAGCAATAAGAAATAGAGTTCTCTCACTCTTATAATTACCTCTCCAAAATTAGTTTTCTGCCCACAGCTAACTCAAAGACAACTGCAGAGGTTGAAGTAACTAAACTAAAGGTTTCTAAATACCCCTGATGGTAACATAGGTTTTAAAGTATCCCTAATAGGCTCAAAATCGCGTCATATGTCGGACAGGGTTAAGTAATTCATTTCCACTGCTCTCACTCATGGTCTGAGTCTCAACCAACGTCCATGCTTCGCTTCCGTAAGTCAGTGTCGGGATTACCACACTGTCATGCAAGGACTTCTTCACTTCCATACTGACCACCCTATTTCTTGTTACTGCTTTTAGCGTTCCTACAACCCTCTTCCCCTGTTGTACCCTCTCCCGCACTTCTTCATCCATGTGTGTGGGAGTGTGTTGAGTAAAGATGAGACATCTTTACTCAACACACTCCCCAGATACTTAAAAGAGTTGATGATCTCCATAGCCTGACCGTTCAGCTTCACCTCACACTCTGTGACTTCACCCCTTTCGAAGACCATAACCTTGCTCTTCCCCGTATTTACCTTCAAATTCCGTTTTTCGCACACTGTTCCAAACTCATTTACCAGACCCTGCAACTCCCATTCATTATCACTCATCAGAACTGTATCATCCGCAAACAGCAGTATAGGTAGCTTCCACTCAATTCCCTCCCTTTTCAACGATACACCAACATCCACTGCTCTTGATAGTATTTCTTTCATGACTCCATCCATATATACAGTAAACAACCACGGGGACATCACACACCCCTGTTTCAAACCAACATTCAGGTCAAAGAACTCGCTCTGCTCACTCTCCACACGTACTGCCGCCTTTGCACCCTCATACATGCTCTTCACTGCTTTCAGCAGCTTGCCCTCTACTCCGTATATTCTTAGTACCGGTACTTTCCACAAACCTTCTCTATCCACTCTGTCATAGGCCTTCTCCAAGTCCATAAAGGCAACATACACCTTTTGTTTCTTCTCCAGATACTTCTCCACAACACAATTCAGGGTAAAAATCTGATCTACACATCCTCTTCCCTTCCTAAAACCTCCCTGTTCGTCGCAGGGAGGTTTTAGGAAGGGAAGAGGATGTGTAGATCAGATTTTTACCAATAGGACCAATTTTACTAGGACCAATTCTCTTTCTAATTTATATCAACGACATAGATGAGGGTCTCACCTGTACAATCTCAAAATGTGCTGACGATACACAAATTGCAAATAGCGTACTCTCAAAAGAACAAGTTGACGATATGCAACACAATCTAGATAAGTTGTCATGTTGGGCCCAAATTTGGCAAATGAGTTTCAATGCGGATAAATGTAAAGTACTACATATCGGATACCAAAATGAGAAAGCAAACTATTTGATGAATGGCACTCAGCTTAAGAATGTAAACAGAGAAACCGATCTAGGAGTAATAATATCGAGTAACCTAAAACCGAGTCAACAATGTTCAGAAGTTGTTAAGAAGGCAAACACAATAATTGTCTTTATAGGCAGGTCATTTGAGCATAAATCCAAAGACGTTATCCTAACCCTTTACAATTCCTTAGTCCGCCCTCTTCTGGAATACTGCGTTCAATCCTGGTGCCCTTATTACCAAAAAGATATAGACCAGCTAGAACGAGTTCAACGTAGAGTTACCAAAATGATACCTAGCCTAAAGAACAAACCATACGAGGAGCGTCTTAGAGAATTAAATCTATTTCCTTTAACCCAGCGCAGATTAAGAGGCGACTTAATTCAAGTGTTCAAAATTATCAAAGGCATCGACAATATGAACTGTAGTAAGTACTTCACTATCGACCAATCTAATTACACGCGGGGAAACGGGTGCAAAATTATTGGTAAATCTTTTAACTCCCACGAAGCTAAAATTCACTTAATTCAAGTGTTCAAAATTATCAAAGGCATCGACAATATGAACTGTAGTAAGTACTTCACTATCGACCAATCTAATTACACGCGGGGAAACGGGTGCAAAATTATTGGTAAATCTTTTAACTCCCACGAAGCTAAAATTCACTTAATTCAAGTGTTCAAAATTATCAAAGGCATCGACAATATGAACTGTAGTAAGTACTTCACTATCGACCAATCTAATTACACGCGGGGAAACGGGTGCAAAATTATTGGGTAAATCTTTTAACTCCCACGAAGCTAAAAATTTCTTCTTCAATCGAGTTGTCAACTTATGGAATGGGCTTCCCCGAGATGTTATAGACTGCAACACCGTTGATTCATTTAAACTTCGCCTAGACAAATATCTCGCATCAAACCCGCGACTGACTGCGTTTGTAAATGAATAACTTTATTTTATTACTAACCCCATCTGTCCCCTACTAACTTCCCAATCCTGCCACGGACATTAGTTCCAGGGCAGTAGTTCCCCTTTCCAATGTTCCCCTTACCCACTCTAAACCACTGTTTGGACACTTGATCCTCAGTGTTTTGGAGGAAAAGCAGCCTAGAAGGGTCAACTAAACCTATTGTTGCTTGATTTCCTTTGTACTCCTTTGTGTGTCCAGGCATTTTGACCCCAACGTCTCTTGAATTTGGCTATATGTTACTCCTTGTTTGGCTTTGTGGGAAACACTCGTTACAGCAGCCTCCCTTTTTGTCTCCTTCATACAGATATAAAACAAATACATAAGAGGAAGTGGTAAAGCATAGAAGGCAATGACGTTTTCTGTTGTCAAATAACTAAATAGTGTGCTAAAAGTTATTCATTAATGAATTACTAATAATCTTCAAAGTGATTGGGTAAATAGACAATGTATGTTTAGTAATCAAGTAGGATTAAGGGGAGGTTTTTAGTTTGTTCTCTAGATATCCATCAAGCTTAAGATTACACCCCCTTGAGCCCCTTTCAAGATAAAATTTTGTACATTTTTCGGTAGAAAAATGTCCCGGCTGAAAGCCGGTTCCTCTTAAATTACAGGCTCGCTATCGCTCGCCAGGATAAAATCGACACCCAAATTGCACGAAAAGTCTTAAAAATTGACGGAAATGGGTCGAAAGTTCTGAAAAATCGCCAAACTAATGGGGCGACTGTCTTAAAATCTCAAAGCAATGGGGTATAAACATGAGGGAGAAAGGGGTCCAGAAAAAAATCCCTCAAGTCGATATCTCCCCTTAATAGATCAAACAAAGTCGGATTAAACACGCATATAAACAAATACACGTGTTTGCAATGAACAACATATGCAATTCAATGGTTCTGCCTGTACAAGTGGTTTATGTGTGTTAAGCCGGTATATATCACCCGAGTGCTTTTTCCCTCAACATTTATGCTCAACACTGGTCTGGCAGCTTATGAGGTCAACATTTCATTTTTTGAGTATTTCGGTCACCTAAGTTCATCTCCACCATCAGCCTAGTTTCCGATACCAGTGCAACATATACCAGAAGTGTTTGCCAGAATTGTTTTGGATTATCGAATGTTGACTAAAAAAGCTCTCGTGTGATACCGGCTTAAGGGGAGATCTCCACTTGAGGGATTTTTTTCTTGACCCCTTTCTCCCTCATGTCTAGCCCCATTGCTTTTGAGATTTTAAGACGTTTGCCCCATTAGTTTGGTGATTTTTAAGAATTTCCGCCCCATTCTGTCAATTTTAAGACCTTTCGTGCCATTTAGGTGTCGATTTTATCCAGGCGAGCGATAGCGAGCCTGTAATTTAAGAGTAATCGGCCTTCGGCCGGGAAATTTTCTACCGAAAAATATACAAATTTATCTTGAAAGGGGGTCAAGGGGGTGAAATTTAAGATTGCTGGAGGAGTAGGAAACAAACTAGAAACCTCCCCTTAAGCAGCAAGTGCCACAAGGTTGAAATTTGCTATTCTGGCCGCTACGTTATCATTACCAGAATAGTACTGTCTCTGGATAATACACCAACATGTCAGGAGAGCTTTGAAAATTCCCCAACGCGACTTACATTATTTCATTCCCTCGAACGTAATTTGATATCAGATGACGACAGGAAGATTAAGGGGGCCCACCGTTTTTTTTTTTTTTTTTTCTTTTCATCTTTTCTATCCCTTTCTCGCTTTCCCTGGCTTGTATCCATTCGGCCCCATTCAGCCAACTGTTTTAAGACGTTTATCCCCATCCAGGTGTCGATTTCTTCCTGGCGAGCGATAGCGAGCCAGCATTGTATGGAGAAATCCGGCTTCGCCAGAGACATTTTTCTATCGAAAAATGTACAAATTTAGCTTGCTGTCAAAACAAAAATATATATATATATTATGCTGACTCGCTAACGCTTGCCAGGAAAATATTGACACCTGGATGGGGATAAACGTCTTAAAACAGTAGGCTGAATGGGGCCGAATGGATACAGGCCAAAGAGAGAGGGAGAGAAAGAGAAAAAAAGCGAGGTGGGCTCCCTTAACTGTATAGCTTCTGAACTATTAGACGTAAATACTTTATAACCGTTAACCCACTCCGTACCAGGGACGTCTTTTCCATTATGTTCTGGCAACTATTAGGCGCTATTATACAGCTTAGGAAGGACATCTACCCATTAAGGGGAGGTTTTTAGTTAGTTCGCTAGACCTCCATCAAGCTTAACATTACAGCCCCTAGACCCCCTTTCAAGATAAATTTGTACATTTTTCGGTAGAAAAATGTCCCGGCCAAAGGCCGGTTCCTCTTAAATTACAGGCTCGCTATCGCTCGCCAGGAAATAATCGACACCTAAATGGTACGAAAAGTCTTAACATTGACAGAAATGGGGCGAAAGTTCTTAAAGTCGCCAAACTAATGGGGCAAACGTCTTAAAATCTCAAAAGCAATGGGGCTAGACATGAGGGAGAAAGGGGTCAAGAAAAAGATCCCTCAAGTGGAAATCTCCCCTTAAAAGGCTACAGACTATCTCAATTAATCATTATAGCTATCGCGTATCCATCCTAAGCTTCATCAAATCGTGTGGATGTAGCTGAAATCAAATGGAATCCTACGTCACCGCGGTACAGACAAAGTTAATATATTTGTGTCTATAATATCGAATATAGTTCTGTCAGAAGTTATAAATGCTTCTGCCACAGAGACGTTAGAGGGCCCCCCCCCCCCCCCACCCCAAGACAGGGGGTTTAAAGAGCGCAAACTATGAAAAGCGGCGCTAGAGTTTTAAGGGAGTTGTGGTGTATTTTTTGGTCTATTTGTTATTTATTTCATTATTTATTTATTTTAATAGTAACCACGCTAGACCTCCATCAAGCTTAGAGCAAAAACACCCCCAAGACCCCCCCCCCCCCTTCTACATAAATTGGTACATTTTTCTGTAGAAGAATGTCCCGGCCAAATGTCGGTTCCTCTCAGAATAACAGGCTCATTATCGCTTGTCAGGAAAAAAATGACGCGTAAATGGCACAAAAGGTCTATATATTGACAAAGAAGTGGGGCGAAAGGTCTTAAAATCGCCAAACTAATGGAACGAACGTCTTAAAATCTCAAAGGTTATGGGGCTAAACATGAGGGAGAACAAGCCACTAACCTCCCCCCTAAGTAATGACAGTTTTCCAGCATTCACCTCCCAAATATATATATATATATATATATATATATATATATATATATATTAATTTGGGGTGAGGTAAGGTTGGGGGGGGGGGGGTGAGCCCCTTATTTAGCTTGAAGTGGATTTTCAAAGTAGACAAAAACAAAAATCTCTGCCCGAGTTTTAAGTACATACGGTACCTCTCTTATGCCAAATATATACCGCCAAGGACCGTAAGCACACAGGCCGGGAGAGACAAGCACGGTTGGGTTAAGGGGAGATATCCACTTGAGGGATTTTTTTCTGGACTCCTTTCTCCTTCATGTTTAGCCCCATTGCTTTTCTAATTTTAAGACGTTCGCCCCATTATTTTGACGATTTTAAGAACTTTCGACCCATTTCTGTCAATTTTAATACCTTTCGTGCCATTTAGGTGTCGATTTTATCCTGGCGAGCGATAGCGAGCCTGTAATTTAAGAGGAACCGGCTTTTAGCCGGGACATTTTTCTACCGAAAAATGTACAAATTTATCTTGAAAGGGGCTCAAGGAGGTGTAATCTTAAGCTTGATGGATATCTAGAGACCAAACTAAAAACCTCCCCTTAATGTTTGGGCCGAACCCTCCATTAAGGGGGCCCACCTCCCTTTGTTTTCTCTTTCTCTCCCTCTCCCTTTGGCTTGTATCCATTCGTCCCCATTCAGTCTACTGTTTTAAGACGTTTACCCCCATCCTGGTGTCCATATTTTCCTGGCGAGCGGTAGCGAGCCAGCATATAATATATTTTTGTTTTGACAGCAAGCTAAATTTGTAAATTTTTCGATAGAAAAATGTCTCCGGGAAGCTGGATTTCTCCATACAATGCTGGCTCGCTATCGCTCGCCAGGAGAAAATCGACACCAGGATGGGGATAAACGTCTTAAAACAGTTGGCTGAATGGGGCCGAATGGATACAAGCCAGGGAAAGAGAGAAAAGGAGAGGACGTTAACAAAAAAAGCCAGTGAACCTCCATTAACGTTTGTTCCGATCCCTTTAGTTTGGTGATCTGGTAATATTTGGTGCCATGTAGTTGATGATTGTTATCCTGTCAATCGTTACACGAGCTTGCAGGGTGGGAGAAATAGGAAGACATACCGGTACCGGTACAGTAGTTTTAGCTTGATTGTATATATTTATATATATATATATATATATATATATATATATATATATATATATATATATACTGTATATATATATATTATATATATATATATATACAGTATATACCTATATATATATATATTTATATGTATATAGGCCTATATACAGTATATAATTATATGTTTTTCAAGGGGGGGTGGGGGGGGGGAGGGGGAGCAGTAAGGGGGTGGGGTGAGGAGCCCCTTATTTAGCTTGAAGCGGGTTTTCAAAGTAGAACAAAAAAATCTCTGCACGAGTTTTAAGTACACACATTCCAGCAGCCACTTTACCTTCACTCCAACAACTTCTGTGACCGTAATTACAGACCTCCAGACAGCAATAGTCAGGTTGCCTATAGGCTACGACCGACCACCCATTTTATATACGGTATATAGTATATGCTGTATATATATATATATATATATATATATATATATATAGTATATGCTGTATATATATATATACCGGTATATATATATATATATATAATATATATATATATATATATATATATATATACCGTACTGTATACGGTGTTGTTTTTTTCTACTTTTTTTGTTATTTTTGTTATTTGTTTTTTTATCCTATCCTCTTGTTTTGCCCCATTTGGTTGGGCATTTGAAGATGTTTCATGTCATTCAGGCGGCTATTCCTTACGACCCTATCCTCACGTTTCGTCCCATAAGTTGGGCGATTTAAAAATTGATTTCGTAATTTTTCACCTATCTATTTTTTCATTGTGAGCCTACAATTTGGGATAAGCTGGGACATTTTCTACCGAAATTTTTTTACCATATTTAGCTTGAAGGACATCTTAGAGGATGGGGTGTAAATAGAAAGAACAAAAAATCCACAGTTTAAGGAGGGATTGGCGTATTTATTGGCTCATTTATGTATATTTTTTATTATTTTTGTAGTTTCATCCCTAGACTTCAATCAAACTTAAAAAACACCCACCCAAGACCCTCCTTCAAGATAAATTTGTGTCCCGGCTGAGGGGCCGTTTTTTTTTTATGTTACAGGCTCGCTATCGCTCGCCAGGTAAAAATCGACACCTAAATGACACGAAAAGTATTAATATTGACAAAGAAATGGGGCGAAAAGTATAAACAAATCGCCAAGCTAATGGGCTGAACGTCTTATAATCTCAAAACTAATGAGGGGGAAGGGAGACCAGAAATGCGGCCCATCCCCCCTCAAGTACATCAAAGTATTCCCGCCCCCCCCCCCCCCCCCACCTTCCCTGACACTAATAAGACCGTAATCATAGTGTAGAGACAACAGCCAGGTATAGGCTACATACCACCCTCAATTACAGAACGCATATTAACTCGGCCAGAATTTCGCACGTGGATATCAACTATCGTATTTTAAGTCCAGTTTTATACCAGTTTTATACTAGATTTCTACCAGTTTTCTACCAGTTGTCTACCGTTTTTCTACCAGTGTTTTACTAGTTTTCTACCAGTTTTGTTGCTGACCTTTATGTCTTAACTTCAAATTATCGGGAATTTTGTTACTTGAATAGGTCATGTTGAAAGTGAAGAGCACAGACAGTAGAGGATTTAAGGGGAGGTGTTTTAGTTTGTTCCCTAGACCTCCATCAGCTTAAAATTACACCCCCTTGACCCCCTTTCAAGATAAATTTGTACATTGTTCGATAGAAAAATGTCCAAGTCGGTCGAAAGCCGGTTCCTCTTAAAATACAGGCTCGCTATCGCTCGCCAGGAAAAAAATCGACACATAAATGGCACGAATGGTCTTAAATTGACATAAATGGAGCGAAAGGTGTTAAAATCGCCAAACTAATGGGGCCGAACGTCTTATAATCTCAAAACTAGTGGGGCTAAACATACGGGAGAAGGGGGTCCAGAAAAACGGTCTGCCTCCCCTTAATCTAGCTATAATTAGAGAACTTTTTGCAGTTGAAGAAGATCTGTGGTACTGTAAGATGGCCTAACTTCAGACAAGGGGGTATACCTCGGGACATTTCTGGATAAAAGTATATAAGCCACAGTTATGCAAAAATGGCTCTGCTGCATTATGGAAGAACACCGCAGACATACTTGATTTTCCATAACATCATGTATTAACCCAATAACTGCGGTTTATTATTTGTTAGTTCAGAATTATTATGCTTTTTCCACCAACCAACTTCACCTCTAAACTCATTTAATAAAATCAACAAATACATGTGGCACTCAACGACACTCGAACCTAGGATACTCACATCGAAATTCCGCGCACTTATGCATTACGCTATCAGTGTCAATTATGTCCCGGTCCAAAGTTACGTCTATTTTACCGGTATTTAAAGGGTTAAGTCAAATAGTTCGAAGCCTGTTAATCGCTGGAGGCCGTTTTTAAAATGTTTAAGGGGACATGGGCTGTTTTTCTGGTCACCCTTCTTCCTCATGCTACCCCCAATAGTTTCCAGATTTATGACGTTCGGTCCTTTAGTTTGGCGATTTTAATACCTTTTGCCCTATTTCGTTGTCAATTTTAAGACCTTTCGTGCCATTTAGGTGTCGATTTTTTCCTGGCGAGCGATAGCGAGCCTGTAATCTTAAGAGTAACCGGCCTTTGGTCGGGAAATTTTTCTACCGAAAAATGTACAAATTAATCTAGAAAGGGCATCTGATGGATGTTTTTTTTAAGTTTGATGGAGGTCTAGGGTGGAAACTAAAAAATAATAATAAATAAATGAAAAAATCTACCAAAAAGTGAACCATCCCCCCTTAAAATCGTCCAATACTGGGCCAGAATAAAGTTACAAAGACGTCGCCGACATAGAAAGGGGTAGACCGGTGACGTCGTATCTTATATAAATAATAAATCGTAGGCAGTGTCCACCATTCTTTAACTGTCTTCGTGGTGCGATGCATAAGGTGTTGATTTTCGGTGTGAGCATCCTGATTCGAATCCACGACTGCCACATGTGTTTGTAAATTTCATTAATCGATTTTAGGAGTATAGTTGGTTGTTGGAAGGAACATAATAATTGATATTGGTTCAGGGGTAATTTATCGAGAGGACTTCCCTAGTGGTGAAGGCCCCATTAATTGCTCTTTCCATTCACATATGCATAGCCTACGTGAGTTGCAGTTGGGATGTGTGTACATGCTTAGATTGATATGCAGGATTCGAAGTTGCATAATAAATCGTAGGCAGTGTCCACCACTCTTTAACTGTCTTCGTGGTGCGATGCATAAGGTGTTGATTTTCGGTGTGAGCATCCTGGATTCGAATCCACGGACTGCCACATGTGTTTTGTAAATTTCATTAATCGATTTTAGGAGTATAGTTGGTTGTTGGAAGGAACATAATAATATATTATAGCTATATGTATAAGATGTGTTGTAGCTTAGGCAGGATCTGTGGCAGTAAAAAGGGTTAAGCGAGATAG